>CAEGAE010067515.1:0-38423 GCA_903067095.1 Girardinus metallicus | reverse complement strand
GGGGGGGTGGGGGGGGGGGGGGGGGGGGGGGGGGGGGTGGGGGGGGGGGGGGGGGGGGGGGGGGGGGGGGGGGGGGGAGGTATGGGTGAGTAAACAGAGGAACAGAGGAGAGGAAGTAGAGGTGAGGAATACGGGAAAAGCTTGAGGTCAGACAAGATGAGAGAGTGCGAAGGAGGGGGGAAAAATGGGACAAAAAAAAAAAAGCAGAGACGAGAAAAGAAGTAGACGGACGAGTATCTGCAGAGTGAAATATCTCTCCGTTGTTGTTGGAGTTAACAGCAGCAATGCATCTTAACGCTTCCTATTGCATTACGTGTCTCAGAAAGCATTTTCTATATGTGGTTTATTTTGGACTTCATCTGAACACGAGTCCTCCCAAAGCTGCAGCATATGCTCCTTACACTCCCCCGAGACCTTTCACCCTGTACCCGTTTATATATAAAAAATCTAATTACACAAATGAATCCTTCATCTCCTGCGGTAATAAATCTGTTCACCACAACTCTGAACAGATACATTACATCTATTGAGATGCTCAACTCCAAAAACTCTCATCTGGACGTTGTTGTTTTAATGTGGTCACCATCAACCCTTATAACATTAACATGGGATGTTTACAAGGCATGAACTCGTTTTTATTTAATAACATGGATTTCTGCTTAGAATGTGGACTGATAGTTCCTGGCATTACCTGATACAATGAATTGATGACTGTCTAATGGAGACTCACATTGTAACACTGCCCTCTAGAGGGAGAATCCAGCATGCTAGGTCCTGACGTTTCAATAGAATCTTCTTTTTTTTTGTTTGTTTAATACCAAAAGGGCCATAAAGTAATAAATACATTTATAATAATTAGGTAATTACATGTATATCACAAGTTGAACGGAACTGGAGAGAAACACAGTCAATTAGAAAAAGTATGAATAGTGTGCCCCCAGTTATTCATATGTCAATAAATGATTAAATAAATAGAAAAATGAACCATACTCTTAATATTGTTGCAGTGTGTCAGTCAAGTTTATTCGTATGGCACTTTCCAGCAAGAAGGCAGTTGAAAGTGCTCACAATACAGTAACCAATTATGAAACCAGTGAAAAACATTACATTTTGTCAAATGCCATCATCAAAATCTTTAAGAATAATCCTTATCAAATATACATACAATATAATATTCATTGTTCCAGTTATTAGTAATCAAAGGCAACTCCTTTTATGTGGGTTTTTAGTCTTTATTTTAGTTTGTTTCAGCTATTTTGCAGGTTCAGGCAGACCTGTGAAGACACTGTTACAGTAATCAATGTGACTAAAGATAAACACATGGATGATTTTTTTTTCTACATGTTGTTGGACGATTACTCCTTTAATCCTTAAAAGGTTTTTTATGTGACAGGGCGACTTTGCAATTGTGTTTAATAAATCTGTTTCCCCTCAAAATCCCTGCTAAGTAATCTCCTCCAGCTGTCCCGCATCCTGCTGATTATACTCACCAGGTTTCAATCGCACTCTTCACTCCTCAGTATTTGAACTCCCCGGTTTTCATTGACCCTTGGTCAGTGGCTTCTTTTGTTGCATACACCCCAGTTCTATGTCCCATTAACCTTGCTTCATGTTCAGTTGTACACTTTTTATCATTTAAATCCTTTAAACACACCATGTTCCTCACAATGCAATGTCTGCTGTTTGGTCCTCCTCTATCCCCAAGGCTGGAAATTAAAGATTACATCTTCAAACCACCATGCTTGATTCAATCTCATGTTGCCCAGCATTCATATGACACCATCATTTCCTTCCCAACACCAGCAAAAGCAGGGGGTGTAGAAGTGGTGCTTCTGACTGGAGTGCACAATGTAGCCTGTAGATCAGGAATCTGCAATCGCCACCCTTGAGTGCACTCTCTCCTGCAACTTTTGAATGAATCTGTTCTCCATCAGACCTGAATCAAATGAAGTGTTGATGACCATGGCATACTTTCCGACATGCCAACAAGGAAATGCAATGGTGTGATGAAGTGTGAGTGCATCCAAAAGTTGCAGGACAGCGGCACTCGAGGACTGGAGTTTCTGATCCCTGATGTGGATCAACATGCGCTGGATTTATTTGCACTTGGACATCTCAAGTTTACCCAGACCCACGGCATATTTCTTTACTGCACAGTTCAGTTCAAATGTGTTTTCTGAAGCTTTATTTTTTCTGCAATCAATTGAATCAACATAGTAAAGTCCCACCCTCGCAGAAGGAGGTTTCAATTGCAGTAGCAATGCATTAACTCCATGAGCCAGTGACATTATAGTCAAGAAATGGTGAAATCAGCTGAGCAAGGTGTAAATCATGATTTGTGAAAAATCCCGATTTAATCATGTACACAGCTGTGCATACATTATATTTAGTTCATTTTATTACAGTATCAATCTTACATAGAGCTTTCCTATTTGAAGATCCAGTGCAAACAGAACCTTTCATCGTGCATAAAAGTCTCACATGAGACTCTCCCCCGGACTGTCAGGTCCAATTACCTTCCCTGAAGTACTGTAAAAATGATCCATGTGGTTACACTTACAATTTCCAATTCAACTGCTGGTTTCAAAAGCTGTTTCTCAAAGGAATTTATCTTGATATAGTCCAACAAATATGCAAATCAGAGCTACTTGAACTCACAAGTCCAGGTTAAAACTGCTTGAAATTAATTAATAGGACTTGCTTTTGTTACACATTAAGCAACACTTTAAATGAGTTGGCACATAAATAAAATACATCTTTTTACCTTAGTTATATAGTTTTAAAAATAATCTCCATTGGAACAAACAGAACATTTAAAATATAATAGTTGTCATTGCTAATAAGTTGATAAGTGGTTATTTGCCTACATGTAGGCCGTTCATTTATTCTGTCAATGAGATATGACTTTTCTCCACTTTGATCATTTGGGGAAACATATTTTGTCTTTTGCTTGCACTTCTTGTTTTACCGTACAGATTAAATCTGAAAATTATTTTCACCTTTTTTCCTGTTGCTAAAGAAACAAGTGAAAATGTACATATTTATTACTAACCCTGAAGTAATTGTCTATGTTAAACGGTCTGCTGTAACATGTATGAAATCTGACACGGAGCATGATTTGCATTGTGTGATCCGAGAGGAATTAAAGTAAGAGGAGCAGACAGTTCTGTTCTCTCACTGTGTGCAATCCTCCAGCTCTAAAGTTGTGCCAGAATGTTTTTTTTAGAGAGTAATGGATGGGCCCAGTGTCTGCTCTAAGCCAGCTCTGATTACAGACTCCTCACCGAAATCACGACGGATGTCAATCACAGTCTCAATTTAGACCTCTCTGGGTTTCTTTATAGAGCCCTTGGGCTCCAGTGCAGTGTTTTTATCATGATAACAGAGTGCAAAGAAACCCAAATAACAATCAGATGCTCACCAAATTGAAAAAAAACAAAAGAAAAAAGGAAAAACTGGCACTGTAGAGGACAAAAATGTGTAAATGTTGGGGGGAAATGAGAAAAGTATAAACAATTTAAGCTCTCCATGAAAAGAGTCTGCTTTTGTGATGCATCATAAGTTTATTAGCTAGTGAAGAACAGGTTGATTTGCTCAAAAACCAAACAGTAAATAAGAAGAAATTATAACCATGGTTGAAACTCATTCTTGAAGTATGAGTGAAGAAAATATTCACAACATGTGCACCATGATCATGCACAAGCTTTCTGGCATCTCACAATAATCCTTAGGAATATTTTACTGTAGAACTATATGGACGTGCCGATTTCTTTTTCTTTTCTAAGTAGAAGTTACACTTTGTGCACAAATTATGACTAATTCTGAACTGCATTATAATGTCATAGATACTTTTTTATGAAAACAGTTATATTTAAAAGAAAGGATAAAAGGATTCAAAACATCTAAGGGTTGGTTTTCATAGTGCGTCATCCATAAGTTTTAAGCTTTAAAAAGCTTCGAAACTATCAGACCAAACTTTAGTTTCATGTGAGATGAAATTATTTATTATTTTATATCAAATGCACCCACAAAATTGTAGAAAAAAAAAAAAGATTCACTTGGTTTTATTGTCAATGTTTACTGTAGTTTAGAGAATTCCTAAATGTTTTTCCATTTGACAAGTCATCTTGTACTGCTTAAGAACCTAAAACAAAACAAATTGGGTCTATTCCGCCCACATATCCTATCTCGTACACATAGTGCAAATCACAATATTAGTTGTGGCAGGAGTATCATCTGAGGGCGGATAATGTTACAAGCCGAACGACTCTTTGAAAAATTTCAACCTCATGCAAGCAGGTATTTATCCCTGTCTAAATGTTTGTGGATCATATTTATGTTTTAAGATGCTGCACATCTGGATACATTTTAGCTACACAAACCATCACATGCTCATATTTAATATTATGAGACAGAATGCATTTCGCACTTGAAAGTTTAGCAGTTCACGGAAACAGCTGGACGGACATTCAGTAAGTAAAAAGGACTTATTTTTTAGTTTTCTAAGAGTTGCTGCGAGTGTACCAGGTGTTTTTTTAAACAAAGCGCAGTCAATTATTTTACTCTTTAGGCCAATGTTTAACTTCTGCTTCTTCAAGACTGCAGGAAAATGTTTTAAGTCTTTCATTTTGAACCCAAATGTTGTAACTGAAACAATTCAGTTCAATTTCACTCTTAATCTTTTAAACATTTTCAGTGAAATTTTATTCACGATCACCTTGCCTGCTGGTGGTGGTCGGTAGGCCCAGTGGCGCTGGTGGATGGCAGCCTCTCTTCTGATTTCAGACAGAAAGATAGCTGCCCCAGGGAAGCTGTGGCTGCTATCCAGTAGCTTTCCATCATCAGTGCTGAGAGTGTGTGTGTGAATGTAGTATGAAGCGCTTTGGGACTTCTGCACTTGTTCACTCAAACAATAGTTTATGAACATTTACAGCACTACAGTACACTGCCATCGCAAGTTTTAATTATTATTTACATAGAAGTTTGTGATTATTTACTTGAGACACAGATGGAGGAGCCGATGTACTGTTATCCTGAACAACATTGTCATAAATCGTTATATTAGTTTTTTCTGTTGTTTTTTTTTAATTTTTTTTTTTATACTGCCTGCCTTTTATTTTGGACATATACTCTGACTGATACATTGTATGTTTCATTCTCAATTAGTGTGGGTGGCACACTTCCTCTAACCTCCATTTCCTGTGTACATAATCATAGATCTCAACGTAAATAACAATCTAAAGTGATCCTGTAAAGATTCATGAACTAGCATTTCCATAAAGAAATATATTGTTTATTTCATCCAGATTTGTGTAGTTTACTCTAGGTAAGTTTACCTTCATGCAAGTCAAAATGTTGTTGGGCTAAAAATTATCACAGTGAATTGTAAGGCTATATGTACATACATTTTTTGCTTAAATTTTGATATTGTGAAATACTTCACAACCAACATAGGCTTTACATCTCTTTGTACATCTCCCTTTAGACCGTAACAAACTCCTCTCGCTCTTTTCAAACATTCATTTAAACATGATTCCAGCATATCTGTGTAGTATCACATAATGAGAAAAATCTATCACTCTTCAGCCAAATAACAATGCAAGCAGCCTGCTTTGTTTTTGTGAACCACATAATTCCTGAGAAATGAGGAGACGAGTGAAATGTGCAGATTGCTGCCAGTATTTTGTGTTTTCCTCATGTTAACCCCTAACTGTTGGCCTGATCCGTTTGTCTGCCGGCAGGAGGTCACATGGAGGTGACCGGCTGCCCTGGACAAGCTCCAGCAGTGAAATGATAAGTACTTGACCTCAAAGTGGAATTCCTCCTCTCCGATAATGTTTCATGTGGGTTTCACACAAGAAAACAGGAGGTGTCACACTCCCTGCCTTATATCTCTTTGTAGGATTATTTCTTGTTTGTCTTTGGGCTTTTTAAGGAACCATAAAAATAGAAAGTACGTGCTATGGATTGGCCGTGTCTCCAAAAAAAAGGCAACTGTGGTGACGAGTCTGGATGGACCTCAAAAACCACACAAACCATTCTCCAACTACTGTGAGCCTCTCAATGCACTGAGCCACCAGCTCGTTTCTCCTCCTGTAGTCCACAGGTGATATTCTTAGCAGCAAGACAAATTGTACCACAAAGTATTCGGCCACACAGTTCAGAAAATCGTTTTTTATATGTATATATACTTGAACCTAAAAACCTTGGCTGGTTTTGTATGGCAACTGACATAGTAAGATCTTCATATCTCTTTGGATTAAACTTGAGATTTATTTAAACAAAGTCCTTTTTAATAAAGCGGCTTGTCCATTTTGGATTAAGATAATATACATAGATTGAACATAGCAGATGACAAATCTAATGATGTATCAATTATATTATCATTAGATGACATTATCATTTGTTATGATTTAATTCAATAGTCAATATTCAATGGTTAATAATTCCTGATTTTCAGCCATTTCAATGTAATTTATTGGGATTTTTGTGATAGAGCAATAAAAAGCAAACATAATTCCAAAGTGACATATTAAAATACACTGATTTCAACATTGTTTACAGTGGAAAATCAAAAAAAAATATTCAGCCCCATTTACTCTGATGCACCTAAATACAATCTTTTACAACCAACTGCCTTCAGAAGAAACTTAATGTTGACTTAATTAATTTTGTGTTAATTAACTTTGGTAAGTTATTCAGTGAAGTAAGTGTTGACTTAGTTTAAGTTAACACAGTCAATAGCTTAGCTAACATCAATAACAATGTTAACTTAATTGTTAACTAAGTTAGTTAAAAAGGTCTGGAGTTTGTTCAGTGAAGGCTTTAGAGACCTGTTAGAGAGCATTACTGAACAAATAGCTTCATGTCAGCCAAGGAACACAGCAGAAAGGTCAGAAGTAAAAGGTGGGGAACTTTTACAGAAAACTTTTCAATCCATTATCTGAAGTTTGAAAGGGTATAGCAAAATTGCAACACTACCAAGACCTCAACCTGAACTGACAGACTGGGCAAGGAGAGCACTAATCAGAGAAGCAGCCAAAGAGTCCATGGTAACAGGAGGAGTTGCAGAATCCACAGCATAGGAGGGAGAAGTTATTGAGGGGGCAAAACAAGCCGTACACTCTCAAGATCTGAATTGTATAACGGGGTGACCAGGAAAAAGCTGCTATTGACAAAAGCCATAAGAATTCACATTTAAAGTTTGCCACAAGCCTCAGAGGGGGGTCACAGCAAACCTGTGGAAGAAAGTACTCTGGTCACAAAAAAAATAAATACACGCAACGCTTATTAGATTTGAATGGATAAAAATGTTCTGTCTCATTTTTCTTTTGCTTATGCAATACTTGTGTTGGTGTGTCACGTAAAATCCCAGAAAACAATTGTAAGGCACTGCTCCCACTGAGAAATTCTGTGCATGATCCGTTACATTCGCAGTTAGAGGACAAGCTAGAGGGCTGTGTATTGATAAGAATCAACAAGAAACTTGTATGGTGTTCTCTATTGCTACAGGAACGAATGTCTGAAAACAGAGTTGGAGGAAACAAACCTTTAGTGGTTGCTACCCTCTCTGAGCCTTCTCTGGCCATGCTTCACAATGTATAAACATGAGAGCAGTATCAACATTTATATCTGAATTTCGGCACCAAAGTAAACACCTGAATTTGCCTAAACAGCTCTATAAATTACATGTCCTGCATCAGATTTAAGCTTTGAACTACAATTTATTCTAAGTGAGTCATCAGTTACGTATGCTGTAAAGTGTGGTGTTGAAGAGTTTTTTTCTTTTCAGTGTTTGTTCCATCAGATGC
The DNA here is from genome assembly GCA_903067095.1 of Girardinus metallicus. Classification (NCBI taxonomy): domain Eukaryota; kingdom Metazoa; phylum Chordata; class Actinopteri; order Cyprinodontiformes; family Poeciliidae; genus Girardinus; species Girardinus metallicus. Next base: position 30,612 of record CAEGAE010067515.1, on the reverse strand, counting down.
CAAGCAATGACCGACAATGGTCTCAGACGAAAAAAAAAAAAAAAAAAGAGCATTCTGTAATATATGTAGATGGTGAATCAGAAATATGGTACTGCTTAAGGGCGAGGGCAGCCAAAATCCCCCAGAATACTTCGCAAGGTGCACTAATTAAGCCTGAAAATACAATCAGGCTCAGCTGTAAGCTTGACAGTAAGTTACACCAGCACAGAGAGACACTGTGCATTGAAGCTTGCCCAAAAACTTATTCTTTTTGGATTTTTTTACAAGATTTGCAGAACAAAATAACAAGCGTAAGAGAATAATCCAAAAATCTTGTATTATGCCCAGTAAATTCTAATCATAAGCAGTAGTTTCAGAGCCCGTCATGGAAAGGTGCTGCTGCTTGCCATCAGCTCTGAGCCCACCCACTGTGCAGCTTCCTGACAGAATCCAGCCTTTGTTTAATGCAGAAATGTTGCTTTCCTGAGCAAATTATGACGGCACATTCGTGACTGAAACCGGTATGTAATTTGGAGATAAAATCATGTCTGAAACTTTGTTTGCTGGCCTCGCTTCTTTGACAAATCTCTGGGTAAACAGGGTGGATCTCTTCCATGCAGGTCACCCTTTGCCAGTACTGGTTGACGTATTAATGCATAAGTTAGGTTATTTTCCAGCTGAGCCGTGTTTTAAAAGATGCCTTCGCGATTTCTCATGAACAGGACATCACAAACGACCTCTAAAACCTTTCAAAGCTGTAGCGCAGTTGACTGAGAGACACCCGCAGTTATTCAAATGAACTTATTAAAAACTTAAACAATTCCTTCAAGAAACAAAGCACCAATGATCCTTCAGCGCCCAGCAAAAAAAGAAAAAAAGACCGTATTAAAAAACGAAGGCAGTTAACTTTTAGCAGGTGATACTAATTGAGTGGTGCAGCCCATCTGGAGCTGGTTTAAAAGTATCACTCAAATGCAATTCCTGTAACAACTAAGAAGGCTCTGTCTAAGAATGCAGGCACACAGTGTACCCCAAGTGATGTGTTTTTATTTCCTTTAATGAGTGGAAATTTTATGGAATTAGTTCTGGGAAATTTATTCATTGTCCAGTAATTAAAAAGATTAGTGTGACCAGTACCAATATCAAGAATGTCCAAATCACAGCTAGAACAACATTAGTTAGACTTGCAAATGATCTCTTAACTGCCTCTGATAATGATCTCCAATAGTGGAACATATTTGGATGAAACCTGACCTGATTTAATGAATATTGATAGACTCCAGTGTGTACATTTACACACTACCTCTGTTCGCAATTGAGTTATGAATGGTGTTCCACAGGGATATGAGCTAAGAACTTTGTAATAGGCTCTTTAATATGCCCAAGGTTACATTGGGTCACTGTATAAAACCATTACTGGAAATACTCCATTTTATCATAATAATCTATGCAGCCATCTTGTGTTTAAAATAGTTTTTAAACATTTGGGAAACTAGCTAAAAATGATCATTTTTTTTAAAGACAAGTTTATATTTCCAGTACCATTTGAATGCCAGGTAAGTAAAAATGCATTCATGAAAATTAGCAGATATAAAGAAAATCTAATAAAATAAAAATATGTTTGTTCAAAATAAGATAAGCCCAGAAGCTAATACTGCTTTCTATTGTCTAATTCTGGTGACAACACTGAATAATCTGAAATTTGCTGACCTTCCTGGTGTTGATCTGGCAGTAAGCTGTCTGGTTGGTTCTTATTCTGTTTTTGTGGAGAATAGTTAATAAACAATTACAATAATCAAACTAAATTCAGAAGCATGAAAAGGTTTTTAAGAGTTGTTGTAAAACTCCATAATCTGAGCTACAGTGAACATAGAAATGTTGAAAAAAAAAAAAAAAAACGTGGCCAGACAGTTGAGCCCCACATTTGAATTTGGTTTACTTGAATGTATTTTACATCTTTTGAACAAGATGTTAAGACATCTGTCTTTGCAAAATTTTACCAGAGCAGTGTCTGCTGTATTGTGGTTGACAACCTGACAAGAGAAAAACTGAAAAAATAGTTTTTAAACAGTTGTGTGTCATTGCTTGAAAGATGTTATGAAATTAAAACAGAATTCATAATTTGCAGCTTGAGGGGGTTGCAAGTTGAGTAAAAACTCTGCTTCATTAACTTTTGACAGCTACAAAATGTCCTACAAGCACCAAGAACAGTTCCACATAAGGATGTTTGTGTTTATGGATATTCCTTTAATTCCATAGCAATTAAGAGCTTCATTAGTACAAAATTTCTCTCATCGATTTTTAAATTAAGTCTCGAAGTACAACAGGAACAGAAACTCATTGATTGCTGTCTGCAGCTTCAACAAGCTTTCTCAAACATAGCTTTAGAGTGTCCTTTCTTTGGCTTAAACGTGAAAGTTTTATCCTCATATCAGGGTGTGGGTGCGATGTGTAAACACTCGACCCGCAGGAACAACGTTCGGCACAGCGAGTGCAGCGGAGATGAAACGAGTGAGGGAAAGCACCATGGGCACAGACGTTTGGAAGAGGATCTGAAGATTTCTGAGCTACAAAGCCCATTCTCTTATTTGCCAATTTTCCCCAAATCTTGATGCTTTCTAATAATTAGCGCTGTGCCACAGATGTGACTTATTTCTCCATACTCTGAGTGTGTACACAGGATATGAAGATTTAAAGAAAGCATCATATGCTTTCTATTTGATAAAGCCATTAAAATGGGGATAAAGATTACAGCTGAGTGGCTTGGTTGGGGAAAAAGCGAACTAAAAGACCTAAAGTACTTTGACAAATCTAAACATATGGGAGAGAAGAAAAGGAAAAATGTGACTGTGGATCAACTCCATGCACTCTGAAGGAAACGAGAAAAATGAGTCAACAAGCAATAAAAATTTTCAAAGAATTTCAGGGCCAAAAATGTCTGTAAAATAACTGATATCCTGTTTCTCAACAGTGATTCATTTTCCCCATAAACAAGAATGAAACATAAGCTTTCACCTCTGTTATTCAAACCTGATGAGAGAAATCACAAGATCAGGTATAAAAATAAAAAAATAAAAAATAAAAAAAAAGTAATGATGTTAAAATTGTATTTAAAGTTTGACATTTTAATTTACCTTTATTTGAAAAGTGGAAATTAAATCCATCCACCATGGAAATAAGTTAAAATGACACCAGTGGAAATAACCAAATGCAGGAACCTGTCTGCTTTGACTCCGGTGTCAGCTGTAAACATTTCCACTCGTTGCAAACCGCGGAATTAAGTGGCACTTCATCACACTGAGACCTGAGATGTTATTGATGAGATTTTAGAAACAAGCATCCTGGGTTCCTTCAAATAAGCAGCTGAAGGGGACCTATAATTCCTCCTTCTTCGCTTGAGCTGCTTCCTGACTTTTATTGCTCCCTGGAGAAACTTGGACATGGCATTTTTTCTCAATCACAGAGCCTGCATGTCCCTGCATTAGTTGTTCACCTTTCCTTTGCTTCAAAAATATTGACTGCAAAAATATTCAGGGAGCTGAACTGTTTTCACATTTAACTACATTTCAAACAAAAACTAACATTTTCTTGGAATTTTAAGTGATAGCCAAACACACCTTTCACGTTGTGAAGTGAAATAAAAAACATATGTGGTTTTCTGTATATTTTTGAAGAAAAATGTGACATACATTTGTATTCAGCAAAGTTAAGTAATAAAATCTACATCCCAAAAGACTTGACACTGGAACTGAGGGTTCACCTTCCAGTTGGACAGCAAAATTTAATATTTAGAGCTATAGCTGAATGGTTTAGATCAATGCAAATTCATGCATTGGAATAGTCCAAAAAAAAAAAAAAAATAGACTTAATTCAGCCAAGAATCTGTGGCAAGTCTTTAAAGTTGATGTTCACTAATGGCTGTCCGTCCAATCTGACTGAGCTTGAGCTATTCTGTTAAGAGAAATTGGCAAAAATGTTAGTATCAAGCTGTGCAAAGCTCTTAGGCACACCCTCAAAATGTTGGAGCTGTAATTGCAGCAAAGTTACACAAAGTACTGACTCAAGGCTGAAGTGAAATGCTTCATCAAATGTTATTAAAATATGCTTTTTTGTAAATTGTAATTTGACAAATGCAAAAAAAGTTCAAATGGTACGAAGACTTTTCCAAGGTACTGTAAGACTTTAAGGAAAGAGGCTTGCTGTTTCACTGGGAGGCCCCTGGGGTACCACACAGCTGGCGTGCAGTAATTGCAGTGCAAAAGAGCGTGGAGAGATGTAGAGAGGCAGAGAAGGTGGAGAAAAAGTAACTCAGGCTGGTTTGAGCATTTTCAGCAACTCTGATGGATGTCATGCTGCGTTAGTGGTCCATCCCAGGTGTGCAGGTCAAGTCTTGTGAAACATAAAATAGCATTTGCATCAACACTTGGAGAACTAGACTTGGAAGGTTTACTCAACCTTTCTGTGTAATCTTGTTCCTGCTCTTTATGTCATTTCCCTTCAGACCTCTCCCAGCTCCACTCGTTCTCCGTCATTAACCTCTGCACTCCTACGGAAGTTGAACAGAGGGATTTGGCTCCACCTAGTGGTCAAAGCTGTGAACGATCAGAGCTTAGGGAAATTTCAGAATCCTCCCGTTTTATTTCTGAATCTTTTTTATAGTTTTAGTTATGGTGAGCAGTGCCAGTGGTAATAGTAAACCGGCAATTCATTACTTTTTTTTTTTTTTTTGGCTTTTTGTCTTTATTCAGGTTATTTTTTTTATTGAATCCTGAATCTATTTGTTTCATTATTTTAGACTTCATCTAGATTTGATGCAACTTGGTTAGATTTAAATTTCTTTAAAAATTTTAAAGACATTTTTGTTTTGTTACAGATAACAAAAAAAAAAAACAAAAAAAAAAAAAACAAGAAGGCTCATCGGAGAGTCGAACAATCGGAAAGCTGGACTTTTTGAAAACACGAACGTTGAGATGTGGAACCACTGTTCAACTGCGAGCGTTCACCTGCTGGCTGCGACGCCGCTCTCTCCACAAATCCCGCCGGGATGATTGGAGTTTCTGTCACGTTGAACTGCGTGCAAAGCAAACTGCCAGCACTGTGACATTAAAAATATAATATCATAAAATAGTTTTTCCTAATTTTATTGTGTAAAATTAGGAAAAACTGAATGTCTGCAGATGGATAGGTTGAGACAATATAGTGTGCAACTGCAAGCGATCTGCACTTGTAAGGCCCTTTTTTTAAAACTCGGCTTTGTTTTGCAAGTTTTTCTGCCAGAAAATCCTTAAAAAAGTGACACTGTCGTGATGACGGTAGGTCCAATTTTGATATCTAATCAATGTAAAAGTAGTCAGTTTTAGCATTTTTTTTTTTAAATTCATGGCTTATAGAAAATGAGAAATGTTCCTTCATTGTCAGACTGCAGAAACTGATAGTTATGTCAAAGAAAAAAAACTTGCGGAAAGATTTTGAAATGAATCAAGAAAAATAAAATAAGGCTCACCGTTACTCTAGCTTGACTTTAATCAAACATGACTTGAGACACAGCTGCTTTGAGTGTTTTGTTGCATTCCAAATTTGATATTATTTTGGTTTACTTCCTGGGGTGATGTGAAAGCCACCTGTTTGGATTTATTTGCCTCGTTGGATTTGCTTGGACGATAGACCAGTCTCCTACACATTTTCTGTTTCAAAATTACAGATTTTCCAGACTGTTTTTTCTATATCTGTTTCAAATGGTTGGGGTCAGAGTCAGACTATTTTTTTACTATGAAAGATGGTTTAATGTAGTTTTTGAAGTTTAGTAGTAGTGTGCTCTAAAGATTAAAAGCTCCAAAGCTGTACACAAAATCCATTTTCATCACGTTAGCCACATCAACCCAGTGAAGGCATAAAAACCTGAAACCTGATTTAACTGGTGAGTTTTCAGTCACTCAAAAACACAGATTAATGTACATATACACTGCTCAAGTAAATAAAGGGAACACCTACACCAAACAATGCAACTCCAAATCAGTCGCCTTTGTGGAATCAATGTCACTGGTTAGGTAGTACCACATATTGTGAATCGATTTCACCTGCTGCTGTGCAAATGGAACACACAACAGGTGGAAATGAGAGACAATTAGCAAGACAACCCCTATAAAAGACTGATTTTGCCAGTGGTGACCACAGATCATTTTTCTGTTCTTGTGCTTTCTGGTTGAATTTTTAGTCACTTTTTCATTTTGTCAGTGCTGTCACACATTGAGGCATCATGAGGTGTTTTTTCACAGTCCACTTAAGTTGCTCAAGTAGTGCAGCTAATCCAAAATTGAACATCATTTCAAGCGGTGGTGAGAAGATTTGCTGTGTCTCTCAGCACATAGGCCCTGTGCTACCAGTCCAGAGCATCGATTAGATTCCAGGATACATCCCAGTATGCCAGGAGACATTGAGGGACCCATAGGAGGGCTACAACCCAGCAGCAGTACTGCTACTTTGTCTTTTGTGCAAGGAGAAGCAGGAAATTCACTATCAGCACCCTAAAAAATGACCTCCAGGAGGCCACAAATGTACATGTTTCTACTCAAACTGTCAGAAACAGACTCCATGAGAGTTGTATGAGGGCCTGACGTCCACATATAGGGCCTGTGCTTACAGCTCAATACCGTGCAGAACAATCGACGTTTGCTAGGGAACACCAAAATGGGGAGATTTGCCATTGGCACCCTATGCTTTTCATGGATGAAAGCAGGTTCATACCGAGTACATGTGAGAGTATGTCGACACCATGGAGAACATTATGCTGCCTGCATCATCCTCCTCCAGTATAACATTTTGTTGGTGAGTCAGTCATGGTGTTGGGGGGGCACGTCTTTGGATGACTGCACAGCCCTCCATGTGCTAGCCATACATGCCCAGAAGGTACCAGGATGAAATCCTGAGAACCATTGTGAGACCATATGCTGGTGCAGTGGGCCCTGGATTCCTTCTTATGCATGACAATGCTATGCCTCACATAGCTGAAGTGTGTCAGCAGTTCCTGCTTGACACACATATGTTGATGTTATGGACTGACCTGTCCATTCCCCAGACCTGAATCCGATTGAGCACATCCTGTTTCTGTCAATCCACCAATGCCACATCGCACCACAGACTGTTCAGGAGCTAACTGATGCTCTAATTGAGGTCTGTGAAGAGATCCCTTAGGAGAACATCCGCCATCTCATCAGGAATATGCCCAGGCATTGCTGGGAGGTTTTAAAGACATTTGGAGGCCTCATTACTGAGCCTCATTTAGACTTGTCTTGAGAAATATTCACTGACACCGAATCAACCTGTCATGTTATTTTCCATTATCATATTGAGCTTGAATCCAGGTGTAACAATTTTGATTTAAAATAATTTGTATGTTCTTATTTCCACTGTATAAAAATTTTTCAATGAGAATATTTAATTGAGATCTAGAATGTTATTTTAATTTTGTATTTTTATGAAGTTATGTTGATAAAATCTCTTTAGGTTGAATTTACAAGACCTTGAGCTCAAAAGCTAAGTTTTATTTCCATTGTTACATCTAAACGTAATAGAGCTAATGTTAGTTTTTGTTCGTTATTCTGAAAAATTACGAGTTTAGAAACTTCTTTTTCCTGTAGCAAATTTGAAAAAGAAAAAGCAAAGTTTTTAATCTCAACAAAAATAAAGTAATAAAATAGCATGTCTGATTTGTCTCATCCCTTTGTTTCCATAATAACTTTCACGTAGGGAATGCTACAGCATAAAATTTTTGTGAAAAGTGATTGGAGAAAAAAACAGAGTCCAAGATGGTAATACCTCATTCATTTATTTGTTTTTAAACATAAGAAAAATGGACTGCTCCAAGGTAAGAAAAATAACACAGCAATTTAAAATCAAGTGCACTTCAACAACATCCAACTTTTTAAGGGGTCGCCCCTTCCAGCTGCTTGAAGTGAAATACACAAACTGAAAAACGTATCCCGAATCAGTCATTACTGTAAGGCTTTGGGTGGTGATGCTTCTGTTGAGACGTCAGCAATGACAAAGACCCATTTACAGACAATCCAACATCACAACAAAGACCTTTTGCAGAATCTCTACATGAACGGAAACGTAACGAGACAAGAAGTGGACCGCATAATAGACTCCAGAGGAGTCGGGCAGTGGGCTCATTTGTGCTAAAACGCCTGCTTTAAGCCACTTATCAGAATGAAGGTGAGAAAATGACGACAGATGGAGTGTCACCTGGGCCAACCGGTATTTGTAAGTAATTTCCAGCATATGCTTGAAAGTCCTCAAGAGCGCCAGAGGGTAGAGATTACTACATCTTGGACAATTTAGAGGAGTTAAACCAGACAACTTTCCATGCTGTGAGATATCAATTGACTATCATCTCAGCTTTTTATGGCCGACAGATGGCTGACTTACACCGCATGGGATAGCAAAATTAAGAGAAAATTGCAGGAAATTACTTATAAGTCGATTTACGTACTTTTCTGTGATAATAAACACAACTACCTGCCTACTCTTGATTGATTTAACAAGCCTCTTCTGCAAAGCAAATGAGTTACAATTACAGTCTGGCCCAGCTCTGACTACCATTATTCATGTAGGTGACTCATCCAAAAGCAACACAGATAATGACGAAGGATATTTAACAGAATGGCTGAAGAAGTACGTGACAAGAATAGCTTTTACAAAAAAATAAAGCGACAAAAAAGCAGCACAAATGAATTAAACTTCCAAAGAACTTACAACCAAATGTCAAAAACTTCACAAACTTTTAAAAACATCAGTTTTAACTTATTACATTCAAACACTGTCCAATCTTTACACTGTAACAGGCCTGTTATGAGGATAAAATGCAGCAATTCATGATTGCCTTGTGTATACTCAGCATATATAATATCTAAAAATGGCATTTCACATTCTTTATAATACATTGTGTGATCCACAAAATAGTGCTGGTGTTGTGTAAACAAATGTATGGAATATGCTGAATGTAAGAAAAAGAGGCAAATGTATGTCAAAACATGGTCAGAAACTACTATAATATGTGCAACAAATATACGAGCTGAACAGCAGACGGCAGTGTTTCTCTATTTTTCAATGCATTAAAGAGCCAGCAATGAAGATTTGTGTTTTTTTAATATTTTGTCACATCCAGACATGGGCTGGCTTCCAGTTTCTAATTCTTTTTTAGAGAAAAGCGGTGGTTGTAATTTTTCGTTTTACATATTGATAACGTTTCACTGCAATTACAGTTTAAGAGTTTACTGACAGCTGTAGAATGTCAGACAATAGTGTTCAACTTCCTCTTGCTTGCTGCTGAAAGGAGTCAGTCAGCTGTGTACATGGGGAATTTTCCAAAACCTTCTTTACCAACAAAGCCTACAGACACCTTGCAAAACAAATACGATAAAGCAAGCAGTGTGAAAATATATCTTGTAGGAAAAAAAACAGTTATTTGGGTAAGGTCCGCCTTCCCACACTTGTTACTTCGAGCAGCTAGTATGCTGTGTTGGATGTCGGAAGGTGGAGAATTCCCTGAAACGTTTTCCATACTTCCAAACAAACAAGTCAGAGTTGGCTGTAAGACAGGAAATTTCTAAAGGTAAAAAAAATGGCAGACATAGATTGGATTGCCACTTAACACTTTTTAACAGTACGATTTTAACCAAACAAGATCTGACAGGTGATTTCTACTGGTGAAATAAACAACCCACTTCATTCAAGCTACCTGCTGTGGCAGACATTAATAAGAAGCTAACATAATTTTGACAGGCTACAAAGTCATATTTAGGAACAAAGCAATTCAGTTTAGCAATCAATTTATTTGTGGTTTGTTTAGGTCTCCCAGCACCTTGAACATTTGATTGGAGTCACAACATCTCTCCAAATCCTAATATCAGCCCATGTCTAGTCACAGAGAAGCTTTTTCATTTACTGGTGTCACAAAAGGTTTGCAGTTGTCAAACTCCAATCCTCAAGGGGGCAGTTTCCTGAAGCTTTTAGATGCATCTCTGCTTCAACACGCCTGAATTGAATATTTAGGTTCTTAGCAAGACTTTGTAGCATTATACTGAAGACTGACTTAGCAATGCATTAGTTTGATTCAGGTGTGCAGGCCAGGGAGACATACAAAGGCTTCAGGACACTGGCCTTCAGGGACTACACTTTGACACCGCTGGTTTGTTAAATAAAAGACTGAAATTAGTTTTTGAAACCTGATCTGTTAGTAAGCAACATGCAGATCACTGCAAGCAGTTGATTATAATTGTTTAAAGAGTTGCACCAATCAGTGAAATGTCTTTGATTTTGTGCACAGTATTCACAAATACTTAGGAATAAAACTAGAAACCGTATGAACACAGTGAGTTTCTTTAAAAGACTTTTGTGCAGTAGAGTGGGTGCTCTGTATTTTGGATTATTATGTAGGCTCCACTGTCAATGTATGGTGTGAAATTTATGACTAAGTCATGGAAAATCAACCATGCAGTGAGAAATTTGACTTTAAAATTCAACTCCTGCCTATTTAACAAAGGAAGGAAGCATATGTGAGGCGGGGAAAAAAATCTAATGAGCAGCTTTAAAGATCAACTCTGACATTTTCACACAACTAAATATGAAACAGGTCAGAGTTGAGTGGAATAACTTGTCCATATACCAGACGGAGAAACAGTAAAACTGCACTTGTTCTCATTCAACAAAGTCTGAACTCATGTTTAACTCCCAGTGAGAATATTACCTTATCTGACTTTTCCTCATGGAAAATAATGAGTCAGAGTTCACAGAAGGTCTGGACATGTCAGTGAATGTTTGGAAGTCTAAATATTGTTTTTTTTTTATGACATATGAGGCTTGTAAAATGACCTTTCTGTATTTATGCACATTAAGGGGGGTCTATACACAAAGTGCAAAGCAAAGTATTCACACCTCTTAAACTTGTTCACATGACATTTTGTCATGTTACAGAGCCAAACTTCAGTGTATTTTATTGGTATTTTATGTGCTACCCACACAAAACAGTACACTACTTTAAAGTGAAAGGAAAACGAACAAAACTGTAAAAATACTTTTGCAAAATTCTCTAAATACAAGCTCTACAAAAGTAGTTTTTGCACTTCTTGAGTTAAGAAAGGGTTCATAAGAAGATGGCGTAATTGTGTAATTACATTTCAAACACGTTTGACAGCTACAAGCAAGGAACATGAATACATGTCATAACTAAAATTTTTAACACAGAGAAGATTTAGAGATCAAATATTCAAATATATTTGTCCAATTGGTCAAATATATTTATATACATATATATATAAACGTCGTTTAATGTATGCACAAGCCAACATGCTTGTACGCAAGTTCGGGATGTGTTCTGTCTCAGTGAAAGTAGCTCTCTTTAAAGCCTACTGCACTCCTCTGTACACTGCTCACTTATGGAGACAGTATAAACAAAGCAGTTTACAGAAACTCAAAGTGGCATACAATGACGGAATGAGGATGCTGCTTAGGATGCCGAGATGGACTGGTGCTAGTCAATCATTGTCGGTGTCTCCACTTTTCATGCTGTCTTACAAAACCTTGTGTACAGGTTTATGTGGAGGTTACGTGTTTCTGCAAACAACATCATCCAGATACTAACAGATATTTCACAAAGCTCAGTCAGGGTTAAGTCCAGAACGTGGAATCACTGGCGGTCTAGCCTTTCTGTAAATCAGTGACTTGTATATGTGATTATTATCTTTTTATGTGATTGTTTCTTTTTTTTATTGTCTTAAATTATCTTTCTATGGACCCATTTGTGTCTTTAACAAAGCTGATGATGAAATGGTCTCATTCTTGAATTTTCATATAAACAGAATAAATAAAGACAGAATACACAACAAGAGCATGAATCATCTAGTGGTCAAGTTTCTAAATAGTTAGATTTTTATGTCCTATGCACCCACCGTTTGCAAAGTGAAATAAAAGTCATTCATACAGAAAACAGGCAGCTGCACCATCTGTTTCTGTGTCACTAGAGGGTGACAGTTATGAGAGAATATCAGCAGGACTGAACAGATGCTGTTTGCTTTTTAGGTAAAGGTCATCTTATGCAAAAACGTCCCATAATTAAATTTTTTATATAATGCAACTTAAGACTTTGCTGAATTTAAGATTGATCCATAATTGAAAAAGCTGCTCTGTGTCAAATAATCTAGTGACATTACAGTTTATACTTTTTGAAGGGAGTTTGTGTGGAGTGGATAGTTTCTACAGTGAACAACCTTCAAGTTGTGTTTGTTATTTCTTCTTACTTCTAATAAGCACAACCTGTGAGAGAAAATGTGGTGAAATGGCACAAAGAAATACTTTGTTCTGCTTATGTATAAAATCTACCATTTAAATGGGTGATTGCCATTAGTGCATCCTTGTAAATGATGGTACACCTGCTGATAATTAGTATGCATGTGGCTGTAATTCATGAAGGAACTCCATGGTGACAAACTAGAAAAAAAAAAATCAGAGATGCATCAATCAAGCTTGTCCTGGCCAATGTTTAATATGATTTTTCCCAACCTAAGTGCTAGAACACAGAAAACAAGGAAAACTATGTTTCAGGTGCTTTAATAAAACAACAAGAATACTTCTATTTATGTGATAAAGCATGTTCCTAATCGTTTCAGGGTTCTTATAAATTTTACTGTTTGAAATTATTTTTTCTTCTAAGTATTATAAACTCTAAATATTAGAGTATAACATATTCAAACTGTAAACAGAAAGTTTAACAAATTGCCCCCCATAATCGTTGGCCAACTGATTGCATCTCTGAACAAAATGGAAAGTGCCCTAGTTAAAATAAAGTGGTTAAAATATCACAATTATTCAGCACTTGACATGCATATCTGAATATTAATGAACATGTAGTTTTGTTGTTAAAACAGTGACAATGGCGGAAGGACCCATATACAAATATAACATGATATTAAAGAACATAATGACAATACCTACAAGTTATAGACACATTGCTTGTACATTCATATATGTCAACACTTAAATATGTATATACAGTATACATATACATATATATATTCAGATGTATACAGATATATTGAGAGAGGAATTAACAGTGGCATTAATGAAGTCAAAAAGTCATTTTAATATTTGTCCCTCCAGAGTTTTATATAATCTGGATTGCTGGACACAGACTTTCATACTGAAGCGAGATTTTCTCTACATATTTCACTGTAATCTACTGTATATATCATCCTTTTCTGGACAAAATAATTTACACTTTTGTCTACTAATGCTGTAAATGCAATGTCGTTAGCAAAGAATTATAGAACTGAGGTTGTTACATAGCGAGTACTGCTGGATTAGTCATTCTAAATATGATTACATTCTATATATCTGATAGGGTATTGACATATATTGCAATGCTTTAGTGCATACAAACAAAGGAAGTGTATGTTTGCTTGTGTATGAGTTTCTGTCTGGCACACATTTAGGGGTGTGGGTGTGTTGTGATAAACGGTGTTGATGAAAAAGTGGCATATGATACTGGTTGAAGGGCTGTGTCAGGGAACTGGCAGTGGATTTACTCTCTGTTGTGATGACAGAAACTCTCTCGGTTGAAGGCCAATGGCATCCTTCCCAGCTGATACGTTTGACACTGAAAGGCCTCTAGATTCAGATTGGCTTTTTGAACCTCCCTTATGACAGCATATTGGGCTTCGCACTGTGAAAGGTAAAGCTCATAATCTTCTCTTTTATTGGCAAACCTTAATTTAGGATACATTAAATCAGGAGTTTTGATATAGTAGGCAGATTGAACATTATTAAAACACTGAAGCAATGTGTAAAATACTGGAGAAGTCTGCTTTCCGTTGAAGTAATTTTAGCCTCGTGATACTAAAAGAAAAAATATCGTCTGTTTTTGCCTCCACTCCCAAAGACGAAAACAGCAACGCAACTTAGGATGGCAAATCTTGGTTCAAACGGGGTCATCAACTGGACAATAAACCTAAGCAGCAGCATAATTAAAACAGAATGGCTGACGAGCAAATGAATCAAGGTTTAGACCTTGGCAGTTTCATCCAGGTACAGTTTACTTAAAGGAGGGAACAAAACTCTAAAACTTGATCGTGCAACATCATAAGAAGCCAAAGGGAAAAAAAAATGTATAATGAACTGTAAGCTTTCCCTTTCAATAAACTATGCTTTAATTTAAATTAGCTTTGGTTACTGCAGTACAACAAGAATTTGTAGTGGAGAAAATGTTCCTCCAGTGAACACAGATCATTTTACTGTGATTTCTGATTTATTACAGAGATTTTAAACAAAACTAAAAATGTAAACCTTGAACTGGCTTATAGTGCTGCAGAGAGCTTGGAGATTACTTTATCTGCCTTTGCAATCAAAAGGCTAGTCACATAAAAAGTAGATGTCAAGTTGTATATCTGAGAATATTTTTCAGCTGGAAAATATTGATTTTGTCACATGGAAGTTAATGAAATTAAAATAGATTAAAATATAATTGAAATAGATATTGCCTTTCAACCTTTTTACCATGGAGACCTCACAATCCAACTAAAAGGAATATCTGTCATACTCACAAACACAACTGTAACATGAGTAACCCACACAGCTCATTATTTTTAATTATCTCAACCCTACTCGTTTCTCGACGGATAAACACTTTCACTGCCAATGTTGTCAAGCTAGAGGCCAAAACTGAAACGCTACAGCCAGAATTTGGATGCATTTGAGAGTTAGAAAGTGTATTTTATTGTTTTGCTTCTTTTGTGCATGAAACGTCTGCCACGAAGCAGCAGAAAGAAGATAAAGACTTGAGTATTTTAAGGATTAAATCTGGCCGGCTTTTTTCCGGTTGTAGTTTCTATGGAATGTTTGGGATTATCCTTCCTGCACTCTTCGTCCATGGCCACACATTTTTATTGATAAGGAATTTTACTTACTGAAATTTACTTCTGCTCACAGAGACATCACTGACATTCCGGCAGTGGAAAACTATGGAATGATTGTGCTATAATCTATTAAATACAAATTTGTAAGGATGTTTTATAAATCAGGGCAAGGTGTTTGTCTTATTAACTTGTGGGAATTAAAGAAATGCCTCAGGAAGGTAAGCTTGTAAGTGTATAAATTTAGAGCTAAGATTTGCAGGAAAATCTTCCCGGAGGTGAAGTGTGGACTAATAAAAAGGAGAATGGGAAATGAAACTGTTTGTGCACATATGATGAAGGATAGGTATTTACACAGATAAATGCATGTTTGTACCCCTGATATGTTAGATGGGTGCTGGTTTGGTTAGGGTGCGATCTGCCTGGCAGGAAGAGACCGTTCCAACAGACATCTCTCCTGTTTTCATTTGGTCTTCGTTTTGCCCACCTCTCCGTTCAGCTTACCCTCCTTCACTAGCTTCTCGTTAAGTTGGCACAGCTGGAGAAGGAAGCCATCGTTAGGGCCGATCTCTCTCTTCTGTCTCACGGTGGCCAGAGCCGTCCGGGCGTCCATTTTGTGGCGCATCATAAGGTAAGCAACAACCATGGTCGGGGAGCGGCTGTAGCCTTCTCTGCAGTGTACATACACCTTCCCTACAAGATCAACATAAAAACAGTGAAGAGCACTCATGCAGGTGTCACTGCATACATTTTTTAAGTATTTGAATCATTTTAAAGCATTTAGATAATAATAATAAAAAAAACTTTCATTTCAACTTAAAGTTGAAATGATAGAGTGGACACTTGCTTATCTGCGGTTTAGTAATTGTGGATTTTTATGTGGCATGTGATCCCTTATTAGTCAATGAAAATTTTACTTTTTGCTAATTTTTCTTTTAGCATATCTAAAGTAGAAATTTGGATGATTAATATCTCTGGTCGATTGATTGATACATCTCTAAAAAAATATGTAAATATAGCAAGAAAATTTAATGGAGATCACGTCATCCATTGTCCATATATATAAAACAAAACAAAAAAACAGATTTATCTGTAAAACAATACTGCTATGATCAGATAATACAAAATCTAACAGTAAAAAGCATCTTGGCAGAATCAGTTTGAAAGTTTTAAGCAAAACTGCTTAACTGTAAAACCACGGGTGGAAAAGAATAAAAGCAACAAGGTGAAGAAAAATGGGGGCAAACAGAGATGATGAATTAATAAAGAAAAAGAAAAGTTGGGGGACAGATGCTGCGACTAAAGCTGCTGAGCACAGCAACTTTTCTGCCAGGAGATGCAAATACAAGACCAAACCTCTGCTGCAGAAATCAGTCACACCAGAGCACAGCCACATGTAAACTGAGAAGACTTGTCTGTATCTGTTTCTGGTATACATACTGTACTGCTTGTTATATCCAAAGATAAATCTTTGTTCCACTGTCCTCACAGAGTGGCTGAAAACCCCATGAGGGATTTAACAAAGTAGCTGATATACTGGTCTCAGGTCAGATCTGCAGATTCTGCACTTCTTTTGAAAACCCAACCCCTCTGTGTCCTTGTAGTTTATTCTATTTATAACATCTCATTTCCTTCCCTCTCTTCCTTTGTATTGACTGAGAAAACCCTTCCAATGACATGACCTCTTCTGCTCCTAATACTCCTACCAACCGTGGATCAATGTTGAATCTGAATCATCCTGTTAGAGATGCGGGATCTTTGGCTTATACCTTCAGTCATTATCTCACCCCATTCAGTGTCAGAACAGACAGTTTTACTGCTTTCTCACCTAGTTTGTTTCATTTGACTGAAATCAGCTACAGCCAAATTACATACCTTATGTGACTGATTAAGGATATGGTTGCACAGTAATTTAAAAGAAAATCACGGAAATGCAATATCACTGTCAAACAGTTATATTCACATTTTCCTTATTCATCATCCTCATCTGTCAATAACAGGCTTACACCATTCTGTGACCTTTAGCATTCTGACCTTTGGCATCTACCAAGTATGAGCATATACCGCAGTGAGACACCGCCCAACAGCGTGAAAATTAGACATGCACCAACCAAAAAAAAAAAAAGTTTCTTAAAAATGTGATTATCTGAGACCCAACAATTCTAAAATAAGATTTATATTTTAAAAACGTCTAAATTTATTTAAATATACCCTGAAACATATAAAAAACTTCCAAGTTTAAAGGAAGTGTACATTCTTTTTACCATGATTAATCTTTCTTTCAAGAATACCATGGTTACATATTGAATTTGTTGAAGTATTTTTTTTTTTGGTTAATTAAAAAAAACAAAAAAAAAACAATTGCGACATGAACATTTTAGCAAAACAACTGAAACTATTGCCTCAATTTTAACCTATTTTATTAAGAATGCATGAGTGCAAGTCCTCATTAAAATCTTGACCATGACCTTTTAGGAGCTCAGAGCTATAAAATGTCACAGCTAATGTTGTGCAGAACACGTCATCCCACTGCAGCAAAAGCACACACATAACACAGCTCCAAGACCATCCTGAACTGCTCATCTACCCTTTCTTTGCCACTGTAGCGCTTTATAGTTATTTATCTGATTTATACTGTGCTCTTCAGGTTTTGTCAAACTGTCTGCTAATTAAGATGCCCTACTGTGTTACACCTAGCAATAAAATTATGACATAAAATCCAGGGTTCAGCACACTATAAGTGTTGACTGCATTTTCTTTAAGCTCTAAAAGAGCTGGTGAGAATTTTCAGGTGGAGGATGGTTATGGGACTGAATGTTTCTTCTGCTCTGCTCTCTGAAACTCTTTGTTGCTGTACAGAACACCTGACCTGGCAGCAGCATCAAATTCCACACTCAGCTCCCTGGCGGTTTCTGCTGTTTTGTTCCTTTAAACACACTAAAAATGCTAGAGATCCTGTTTAAGACAGGATCCACAAGATCCAGTTGTGTAACACGTAAAACGTTTTGACAATGTTGACAACCAGGGACATGATCTGACACCAGAATATGGAGCAAGGCTCGGGAGAGTTTCAGATTTAGCTTATCTTCTGTCCTCACTTCAAGACACATAACCAGGATTTCCCCCAGAAAACTTGCTAAGCTCGATGGTAACGGTGCTAGCGCAGTCCACCAGTGGCTCACTGTGTTTTTGTGTTAAAAAAAATGTTAAAAGTTTATAGGAAATTTGACTAGGTAATGATCTATTATTGAAAGATGTTATTAGCAAAACATAAACACCAAATGCTGAATTTTAAAAAAGACACACAAAAAAATGAATTAATATGAATCTATATATATTTTTGCAATTCAGTTAAATTCTACTTAAGTAATCAGTCAGTGGATGATAAAACAAGATATATAATGCTGGTCACATTTAAACAAAGTAAATAAGAAATATTACCTCAGACAATGATGAGTAAAGATATTTATATGCTTTACTAAATATTCCCATTCTTAGATATTCTACAAAACTTAAGTATTTATTGTAGTAAGTTTTCTTGTGTTTTCCTAAATCCTTCTGTTTTGTTTAATAAAGTGGTTTGCATTGCTAGTTGTGAATGACTGTTATGTATCCAAGCGAAAGCAGTATTGGCAAGGAATACTTTGAATGAAAAAGACCTGTCTGTCATTGGCTGGTGGTGTGGTTGATTTAAATATGCTTTATCAAGTTGTAAGTGCAGACAAAGAGCCAAGCATGTGCCAGAACATGTATTGAGCGAGCGTGTGAGATGTGAATGCACACGCCACACATTATTCTTTGTTCACAAAGTTATTTGTGTTCACATCAGCCTTACGGTGCACTCAATGCAAACCTTTAAACTTGAGACTGTAACTCGGGATTATAGTCATGCTTTTAGAGGTTTGCATTCAAGCTTTGAATTTGATGTGTACCTTAGTGCGGTATTCTCCTAAAAGACAGCCTTCAAAGTGGAATTATATAAAAAGTACAGCTGATGGTGCTCTGCAAGAGCACTTTCCAAATAGACCATTTTGAGTGAACTTGGCGTGATGCATGCCAAGCTCAATGCATCAAATACAGATCTGACTTAACCTGTCTTTGCAATCCCTGTTACTGGTGTATAAAAAAATAAAACCATATTGATAATAAATAAACTGTGCTTAGCTTGGCAGGGATGGGGTAAGCAAAGCCTGGCGACAAGCCATGCTTATAATACACTAGGGGGAAACCTGCATAACAATAACTGAATCATTAAAGCACCATTTAATCATTAAATCATATTGCTTCTATTCAACAAGCAACAAAAGAAGCTTGTGTCTCAGTTACAGTCCATTTATTTTACAGACCAGCAGTCTCTGGTTAAGAGGACTGATTGGCTCAGTGGTCGTGAAGTTGATCCAGAAATGAGACATCTTCCAGATCTCAGTCAGAGATTGAGTTAGACTTTCCATAATTTGGACTGACAGCTTAAAAAAAAACATCATTTTTTAAGTGATTGGTTGTTTCTGACCAGGAATGGTTTATTTCTGCAATTTAATCCAACTCAACTTTAAAAATACTTTATTGATCCCAAAGGGCTGCGATGGACTGGTGGTCTGTCCAGGGTGTACGCTGCCTCTCGCCGGTTGACTAGGCACCATAACCCCTTGCAACCCCATTAGGGATAAGCGTATATGACTATGGATGGATAGATGGATGATACCAGTGGAAAATGGTATTAAACAAATGGTCAACATAGAGAAGGAGCCGGAGGAACTAATTATTTGTCAGTGCATAGTGACAGTTTTAACATATATGTAAGAATATGTTTTTCTAAAAATTACCTACAGCAACTTAAAGCTACTAAAATATAAGAATATCAAAAAGTAGCTCTTTAAAATCAATTTTTAAAGTATGTATTTAAACAGATTAACCCCTCTAAACAACAGTAAACATTCTAACCTTTGCCATTATGGTGTGTTAGTCCTCTGTCTATAAAATCAGCCCCCTCCTCAAAGAAGGCACTGAGGTTGAAGCCCTTTGTGTCGTTGGCTGGAATGCCGTGGTACGTAATCCCAGTGCCGGCGTACATCTCTGGACTGGTGTTGACGTGCATGAAGGAGGTGCCCTCTGCCACGTTGAGGACATGTGTCACACCAAGTTTCTGCAGTCGCATGGGGTTGTGGGCCACAAACCTAAGAAAGCAGGAATAAAGATTCCAAGAGCTGAAACAGAGTGAAGGTCAGTTATCTAGCCGGTTGCCACAAGCTTTGGGATGTGAACTTCTAAAATGTATGTCTAAGGCTTTGTCAAGGTTTGTCTAAAGCCTCAGATACTGCTTGTTATGATACATCATTGGTGAATAATGACTTTCCAATTTCACACACTTTAGTGCCAAATTTGTGCACACCAATAGGATGGAGTTAATTTCTTTGAGATTTGTTTTGCACGCAATAGGAAAATGAATGATTGAAATTCTTGTGCTTCATTTAAGAAAATCTTTTCCACTTTCTCAGATACATACTTACCTTTTTAAACTTAGATTTGTTTTGAGGTGTAAAAGCCACGCAGGAAACAAACCTGTATCCCAAATAGAACTTCTGCACAGAATGGTGTCTTGTTTTTCCACTTTTCATGCTTATAAGCATCTTTAACTTATATTTTATTGTGGGACCAGTGAGTTTGTGAAATAGAATATGTCTTGACATAAGAATAATTTTCTCCCTACTGAATATGAGATATAATATAATACTGCTACTGTGAGAAATGATTTTATTAAAAAGGAATTTAACACAGTTCCACCAGGGATCCCTAACTGAACAGCTTGTCCCAAAAATATATAGAATTTGCAATATTATGTTTTATACAAACATTTTGATCAAGATAAATTGTAAAAAAAAAAGTGAATTTGCAGCAGCAAATGAGGCTGAGAAAAGCAGGATAGCAAAGCTTTGCAGAATACTGATTCCAAGAAACTATGAAACAAAACAAGAAACCTAATCTCTTCAACTCTTACAGCCAATTCCACTACGACAGCTTTATCCTTACTTCATGCCCTCCATTTCCATGACACAATAAATCTGTTCCTGCTCCAGCACTAATAAATGCTGCCTTTACAAACAGCAACACTCCATATCAGATCTATACAGCTAACAGGCCACAACAAAGCCATACAGAATGGTTGCTGCTCAGGTCTGTCTGGCCCTATGCCTGAAACCACTTTACTATCCGAACTGCCTGAGAGCACTGTCCATTGATTGTGAATAAAATGTCTCACCGTGTATAAAAGACCAAGTTATGTCAAGATTTTATGGAGCATTCAGCATCACTAATTGTACATAATTTATGTGTTAAACAGCACAAATAGCCAGAAATTGTTGCTACATAAAGAAAAAGTAAGTGCAACACCTTGTAAAAGAATTCATAGCCCTGGAAACTTTCCACGTTTTGTTAAAGTACAATTTTTCATGCATTTGTATTCAGTCCCTGAAGAACCTATATTTGCCACAACTGTATGTCTCTTGGGGTCTCTATAAGCTTTACACAGCAAGAAGCATAAAGTTTTTCCCAATTCATTGTTTTAGCTCAGACGATTCATTTTGGGTTAGGTGCATCAAACTAAAGGTGTCCAAATACAAATGTATGCTTGGCACATGGTAGTGGTAGCATCATCATGATGTGAGGAAGTTTTGTGGTGAGGACAGAGAGGTTGGTCAGAGTTGATGTCAAGATTAAGGTAAATTTAGGACAAAATCTGACGAATACACTTTAAAAAAGGGCTGTTATTCATCTGGTAGAGAAATAAAATGTTGCAGCTTTGATTTCAGCAAAACATGGTAGAACTAAATTGTACTCCTGGGGAGGGTGGCTATAATAATAATAATAATAATAATAATAATAATAATAATAATAATAATAATAATAATAAAAAATAGGTCTGCATTTATTTCTATTTAAGAGATGGTACATCCTTTTCCTTCAACGTTAATTACATTGCCATGTTTGCGAAACATGGCAATGTAAAACAAAAACGTTTGAAAAACTGCAAAAAACAAGGTTGTGATTGTTATTATATTTAGATTGTCTAAGGCTCTGCTGGAATTATGCAGCAGTAAATCCTACAGAAAAGACACAACTTCAGAGTCATCGATCTTCATGAGTCCGGGGTGCTTGCTTTGACAGCTGGTTGACCCCAGCCACATCTCAGGGAGGGCAGTTCCCTTGAGACAGTGACAACGAAGCACCCTGTTCACACGCACACACACTCGAGGAACCAATAAAAAATCCTGGACTAAAGCAGCCTATCTGAATGAAGGGCAAAGATGAAGAAAAGCAAATATGGCACACAGCTCCTTTGGTTCCATTCAGCATAATAATAATAATAATAAAAACCTTTGTGAGCAAGGTAATCAAGCTGGACTTCATAAATGATTCAATACAGTATGAGCACTTAGATGAAGCAAGAAGAAAATACATTATATGTAGTAAAGTGTTACTCCCGACTAAATGCAGAGGTGAACAGGGTTCAGAGCCAGTGCTTTCCTTCCTGCTCGAGTCACAGCCTCCTCACCCTGGGATCTGCAGTCCCAACGCATCCATTATTAAAGAGCAGCTTCACAACTAACCAGTAAACAACCACACCTTTATTTTGTCCCTGAGCTATGCACTGTGGTGTCAAGAGTGCTGACTGCTACTGAACTGAACAACAGCACAGGTCTGCAAAGTATAATCATAATCCATTTATGAACAGGAACTTTTCTCAGAACACTTGACTAAACAAGTACAGTTCGAGTTGTTGTCTCGTGTGCTGATAAAATTGGGATTGGAGTGGAGCAGAAAACCCTATTGTAATTTTATGTATTATTTTTGTTCGCCACGGAGATATGTTGGACAGAAGAAGCACACAACACTGGAAAAATCTGAGAAGGCAGTCTGTATCAAAGTAGGTTTTTCTACCAAATATTAATTTCCCTTCCCCGCAATTTAAATGACTGCTCTGCATGGTGCAGATATGTACTAGTTGAAAAATGCATTTCAAGTATTACGCATCAAAATGTAGGGAATATGTGTCTAATTTATCAGCATTTGTGTACACATATATACACTTACATGTGTATGTTACACCTTGACTCTTCCTTAAGATTGTCCTGCAATCTCAGGACCAGCAAGACTGTTCCGATGTCTCTGGATCACTCGGATCCCTTTTGAGCACTAAAATGTCCCCGTTCCTTTTTCAAATAGCTATTTTTTTGTGTGCAGCATGTGAAACTAGTTATCTGCAGACAGAGAATGCAGAGCTTTATATGAGAAAGCTAGTTTAATAAGTATTGATTTTATGTTTAAATTGAGTAAAACTGGTTCCTTGGATTCCACCAAACTACCAACAGGCAGTTTTTTTGCTAACCACAACTGGTTTTCAAAAAAAACATTAGGATACAGGAGCTTAGCTAGTACAAAACTGGATGACGTCACCAGCTTCAGGCAGGAAGAAAAGCAGTATTTTTCCAAAACTTTTATGAAGCCAATGATTTTTTATTTTTTTTTATGGTGAAAGATATTAAAATGACCAATAATGTAGAATAGCCCCATATATGATGTTTCTTTCTAATAGGGCAAAAGGTGCCTGATTAGTTTCAATTCTGTGGGAAAAGTTTTTGAAAGAGTGAAAGATTTTGAAAAGGAAAACGTTACAGTCATTGTGCACATCTGCTGAATGAGTTTAATGTTGAGAGTACTCCAGATAAATGTAGAAGGATCAAAAAAGTGTGACTGCTTTATAGCATTGACACGATAAAATAATTCACTGACTTTCTTCCTGTATGTTGGCTTTGAAGAGAAACAAACAGAAAAGGACTCTTCTTCATAATCATGGAACAAAACGTCTCCATCAGACATAAAATCTCCCTTCTGGAAGGAAATTATGAGGCTGAAGGCACATCAAAGAGCCTCTCAGGCCCGATGAGCTGCCACTGAGCACAGGACAGCCATCACTCTGCTCTGAGACATGACCCAGCAGACAGTCATATGCATATTGATTTTAGTGAAGCTCTGAGATCCAGGAATTTGACATACATCCTGTCCCATGGACCCCTCCTCCAACTCTGTGCTGGGAGCACTTAGATGCTTTGGAGGTTGCAGAGAAACAAAAATGCAAATGGATGTAAACCTGTTCAGTTACAACAAACCATATCCTAAAGTCTAATTAACCCTTAAATGAACATTTTTGTTTAATAAACTGTTTAAATAGGTCCTTTAGAGTTTGTTTGTGTGAATTTTGACATTTTTATGTAAATTTGATTAATTCCACATCATTTTGCCTTAGCCGTCTCAATGCTTCTCTCTGCTTGAACGGTGATTAGGCAGCTGGATTCTCCTATTTGTTTAAAACAGTACGGTTTTACGTCACTCAGCCCCGGATCACAAGTTTTTATCTTCATTTAACTTATAATCACACTCTGAATTTATTTTAACCACCTGCAAATACATGTATTCACTCTTCTTACCAATAAAATACTTAAAAGTTATCTTTAATCCCACAGATGATTTTCCTGAAATTTGTCATCACATAAATTATTCTCATACTTTCACCCACTTCCGCCTTTGAAAACATAAAAAAAAAAAATTAAAATTAAAAAAAGGAATTTATTTGGCAGGGAAATAGATGCTTTATGTTGGTTTTGAAAGTGTAGTTCAGACAGAACCAGCCAATGGCTGGAAACAAACCCAGCTGAAAAACACAGCGCAAACAGCCAGGAGCTTCACT
This sequence comes from Girardinus metallicus, assembly GCA_903067095.1. NCBI lineage: Eukaryota > Metazoa > Chordata > Actinopteri > Cyprinodontiformes > Poeciliidae > Girardinus > Girardinus metallicus. The sequence goes on along the minus strand of CAEGAE010067515.1, from coordinate 5,988 downwards.
GCACACTAGAACTAGGGAAACAAAAAAACACATTACAACAAAAAAAAAAAAAATTGCGTGCAAAACTGTATATGTGAATTGATGAAATTGTGCCAACTCTATATGAGAAGGATAATCCCCAAAAAACCAGATTCTGGATATGAGTGACTAAAAATGAACTCTCTCTCTAGGTTGACCAGGCTTCGCCTCACATAAAGAGCTTGCAGCTCTGAGCATCAACAGGAGTCGGCTGAAGTGGTTCTGGCACATTCTTTTGAATGCTTCCTGGGAAGAGGCACCCAACACATCCTGTTTATCGTACAGTTCATCATACAGACACCTGTTGCCTCCTCTACTAGGAGCTGAGGGTCCTTCGACACAGAGATAAGGAGCTGGACTGTTCTTCTGTCTGACGGCCTAGGCCGAGAAAGCATGAGTCCAACGTTTATAACGTTCATTCATTACTTTCAGAATTATAATTAGAAGTAGATTGTTCTTTTGTTCGTCTTCATATTTTTTCTTACTTTGGCGAATTACTTAAACTTATAATAATCAAGTCTCTTTAATAATATAATGGTGGAATATTGACAGATTTACAATTTGATTCTGATACAGAGAAAATAGTAAAAAAAAAAAAAAAAAAAAAGTGCCAAGTTCACATCTCTATATAACAGAACGTGAGGTGAGCTTTTAATGCAACAACTTCCTCCTGTGCATTTTCAAAACATTTGAGCAAAACCATAATATACATTACCATGAAATTGAACACCATAATCATGACTATATTTTACATCTCTACACCTTTTGAAGTTATAAGGACACATTTCAACTGTGATTATGACAATGAAAATGACATCATTAGTTAAAGTTGTTTTTTTTTTGTTTTATTTTTTTCTGTTTTGAAGTTAGCAGGGTGAATTGAGAGCTGCTAGATCCAGATTCCAGTTGGACAGGAAGGGGAGCGGCTCATTGAAGACGCGATTTCATGGCAGTGACATTGGAGGGATTCGAATGGATGTGGAGATCATGGTGTCTTTAAATTCAGTTTTCTCTGCTTCCAATTTTGCCTTTATGTCTCAATTACCAAATTCTATATCCATGAATTTGTGGACATTTGACTGTTGTTTTTCCTCTGGTGTTGTAAATCATCTACCTGCCTGCTGGAGGATGCTTTATTTGGAGAACAGCTGCTTACTGCCGCTGACGCCGACAGCCTGTCGCTTCTTCCCTGCATTCACAGAACAAAACAGGAAGCCCGCCCAGCGTGCGTGATGCCCAGCATGCGACACTCTTGTCATGGTCACGTATGATTAAAACTAAATATCAGTCCGCACGACTGCCACTGTGGCTCATATACAAAGAGTACTCACGCGTTTCCGATGTAAATCCTGGGGAAAACCTCATTGAAGTGCTGGGTGGGGAGGTTGTAGAAGCCGCTGCCGTCGGAGAGGAGCTCGTTGAGCTCGTTTACGGTAACCTCGCCGCCAGCAGCCGGGATGTCTGTCGGTGGGGGCGGCGGCTGGTGGTCATGCTGCTGCTTCGTGGGGCTCAGGTGTTTTTTCATGGCTCGTTACTTGTCCCCTTCTCAAACTGGTTTCAGATTACAACCACCGCCTGACTCGTGAGCCCGCTGCTGGTGTCCAACAGCATTTCTTTTATCTTCGCACGTTAGTCGCACGCGCTCTGCAAGGTGTCTCATCAGAGATGTGCGAGCCCTTCGGTTTTCTCCCAACGGTGGAAAGAATGAGCGAGTTTCCATACTTTGTTCCGTTCACCCTTTCAAAGTAAAAGACAGAGCTCGTTTCAAAGAACTTTTTGTATTCGTGGCGTTACTGTTTTCACATTTTATTTCATTTACCTCTGACAAAAAAAAAAAAAAATCACAGTAAAACCACACTTTCTGTATTTGTGTGATTTTTAAATAGATTCCATTAAGCAAATCCTAAATATTTACATTGTTAATAAGAAGAATTTGTTAAATTTGAAAATGCACCTTTACATTTTCAATATTAAAGTGTTACAATAAAAATCAAGCTATAATATAAAACAATATCTAAAAACTGTAAAACAGTCAGGAAAGAAAATCAGCTAACTGTTATTTAAACACTGCAGTAAGGTCACACGCTAACTTTGTCTTAATTGTGATTTAATCAAGGGATTGCTGAAGAAGGTGTTTGGTGGTTTGTGTTGTGACTCTGGACAGAATTCATTTTTAATTACAGAGGTGAGTTTTCAAAATGTTTAACACTGATGTGCATTGAACATTTGTGGGTGTGTTTAGGTGACTATTAAAAGAGTGTGAAGCTTGAATTTTTCAGAACAGTGCTCAGAATGCACCAGGATCTGATGTACTATTCTTCTTTCTGCAGCAAGCAAAAAAAAAAACCCTCAAAATTCAGAAGAACTGCTTAACCGTCTTCATTAAAAGGTTTTCCATTTCATCATCCAACCACAAAGACTCAATTTTTAACTGGTTTAATGTTCCAGTCTTTTCATGGATACAGCAATTCTTCATTGCTGAGGTTTTGTTGTTCGTAACAGGTGATATTTAACAAGCAAAGTTTTAAATTTTTTTACTGAGTTGTACATTTATTTGAATCCTTATGTTAGTGTATATTTTTTAAGTTGCAAATTTGTATTTGTTTTTATTTTCTATTACATTTCACCTTGTGCAAATCTGGAGGTTTATTTGCCTGTCACTTTGCGACTTGTCTACCTGAATTTCCTCATTGAGGAACAATAAAAGATATTTTGTTTTCTTAAAAATAAAGCTCTAGCAGGTGCACAAGATAATAATACCAAATGGGTTTTTTTTATGTTGAAGGGATTTTTAAAGAACTTCCTGTACAATATGTAGAGTTTGCCAATAGCTTGACGCGTCTCTCCTTCACCCCTATCTCCAGCAGACACAGTGTCTCGCAGTCGCAGTCTGGAGATGGTACTGAACTGGACAGTGCTCGTTGGAATTCCAGGATTACACTTTTGTGCATTCTGTTGGGTTCTGTTAGGAGTAAGAGTCCTGTACTCCTATTCCCTTTCCAGGTGATGGTTATGTGGATAATAAGCACATAAATTGTAATTCGTATCAGCTTGTAGATTTTATGCTTTGTTTATTCCTTTAACCGGTTGTACCCTGTTTATTACCAGTGCATCTCCATATAGTAGGATATTGATAAAAAGTTACTTTATCTTGGATTTGAAAAAAAAAAATCTTAAGTAGATCCCTTACTTAAGGAATGAAACATGTCAAATGTCTGTTAAAACAAAATGTTAAAATTAGAATATGACATAAAAACAATAAAAATGGCAAAAGTTGTATTTGCGTTCTTGGCGATGCAGTCACTGGAGAAGACTGCTGATTTTTTTTCCCCCAGCAGATAGTCATTGGAACTCAGCAAGATGTTCAGTGTGCTGTATCCAAGCATATTCTTGGAAAGTTATATGGAAGGAAAAAGTGTTGTAGAAAGAGTTGCAAAGGCAACTGGCATAATTGCAGCCTTGAGAGGAATATAAAGCCAAATCCATTCAAGAGTTTAGGACTTTCTAATAACTGCTTGACATGTATCACTATTTGTGTAATGAATACATAACGTAAGTTTGATCTGTCTACCAAAGCAAATGTGCTTTTTTATTGTAGAATGATTTGTTGGAATGGGACATATTGCAGATGTTGATGACTTCGGGGTTATTTGTAAACGTAAGAAGGAGAAAATAAAATTCTCCATTTTTACAGACCGTGTAATACGGTTACTCTTATGACAAACACTTTACAAGCACCGGAATATTTTTAAAAATAATGTTCCGGTGCTTATTATCCTATATCTGGAAAGTCAAAACATTTTCTTTTTATTTTAATATTTCCACAAACAGCCAGTAGATGGAGCCATTTTCTTATTAAATCAATCACACATGAACCAGTGTTAAGCAGCATAAAGTGATGAGACTTTTTAAAATGCTGTTTATGTCAGTGTAAAAGTCAGAACAATGTAAAGTTAAACAAAAGTTATTAATTAAATTCTGCTGCTGAATGAGCAACACAGTTAGTTATTTATTACTTACACTATTTGCTGTTCCTGCATGTGACCTCTTGGTGGCGATCATGAATGATGCAGCAGGTTAAAGAGTCCACAGATATTCAGGAGCATTCAGCCGTGTTCAGTCAGTGACCATGAATGATGGATCTCTTCCAGCTGAAATGACTTGATAGAAAACGTTTGTCAACAACTGATGTAGAAAATGTTTTCACCTGATCTCTCACTGGTTTTCATTTAGGGTTGGGCGATATTGTCATTTTTACAATACCAGTCATTCCAGGGAGGGTGGCAGCATTCTCTGCATTGTGTAACTGCAGGTCAAGTGTTGGTAGAAATCATTTATCATGATGAGTATGAGCTGAAGAAGGAGAGAAAGGATTCAACCAGGGTTTGGTTTTCAGATGGATTGAGAGATTAATTTCAGATGGATTTTGCCTGCTGTTGCTGCTCTATGAATCTCGAAGACTGTTTAGCTGTTCAACTTGACTTTCCTTTTCTTTCCACTTATTATCCAGTCATGACTGTTGTGTTTCCAATGTTATTTAATAAAGGGACAATGCACATTAATTAACGAATGCCAGTCTGTCATGTCATTTAGGCATAAAGACTAATTTCCATCTTCAGTCCGTGGCAAGTTGATGTTAAGAACATGACTGAAAGAATGTAACTGTAGCATGTAGTGCACACAAAATCAGTTTCTACTGATGTAGAAACATACTTTAATGGAAACTACACGCAACTCAGACAGGATGAAGGCATTCTCACACAAATAAAAATCAAACAAATAAATAAGCCATTGAAAACCCTGAAACCATTTACTTCATAATTTACTTCACAATCATTTACTCTTTCGTTTCGGTCTATCACATAAATTCACAATAATATCTATTGAATTGTGAAGTACTAACTTGATAAAATATGAAAAAAGTCAAACATTATTAACAATTTTGCAAGGCACTTATATAGAGTTGGTGAAAAAAATGAAAATTTTGAACATTTCTAGCAGGTGTGAAGTTTTACAGCCAATCAATTCCTACACAACATTTTAAATGAGAAATGAACAGCCAGTATTGCAGACTTGACCTCCAGACTCCATTTAAATGATCAGCTTAGCAGTTTTGTGATCCTCCTGTTTCAGAGGCCTCAGAATGTAACACTGATTTAGAAGCAATTTTATTGACACATTCCCCCTTCTTATTTCATGCCCCGATGCTGCGGAATCAGATAATTGGATGACCACCAGTTGAGTGCTCCTGCAAATCAGTTGTAAATGACAGGCAAAGGGTTTAAAGACAATCCACAACTCTGATTTGAGGATTAGTATCTGATTTACTTATATTTTGATTTAAATAATTTGCCTGTTTATTGTATCAGCATTGTTAAATTGATATGTGCACTGTTCTATGACATTGATGTTTCTGGCTCAATAAATTGCATTGAGTAATCATGTAAAAAAAAAGGATAACTGCTTTCTTCTGGGATTTTTATTATTATGAAAACAGTAAACGTAACAACTGTTTAAAAAACTATGTGAATCAGTTTTAGCTAAGAACTTTAAAAGAAAAAACATCTGACAGACAGTTATATTTTTTATTTACTCTTTGATCCAGAAAATGTCAAAACTATTACTAAGCCATATACCTTTAGACATGCTGACACGTTACAACAACAAAATTACATGTATTTCTTATGTAAAAGACCAATACAAGGTTGTGCATACATATTACACTGTGGACTATAAAAATGGATTATCAGGTTTTCAAAAATCTTTAAGCATAAAAAATTCAAGTGTGTAGCTTGCATGTGTGTTCAGCATTCCTGGGTTCTGAGGTTTATCTCCATTCGTCTTTGCAAAGCAGTTCAAGCAAATTTAAATTGAATGTAGAAAGTCTATAATAATTCATTTCAAGCCTTACCTCAGATTCAAATTTGGATTTGGTTCTGGACTTTGATTAGGGTATTTTTACACATTAAT
>CAEGAE010067512.1:0-95343 GCA_903067095.1 Girardinus metallicus | reverse complement strand
ACCCCGGAGTAAGCCCTAAGTGAACCTCCAAGCGCTTGAGGAGGGAGCGGGAGAGAACGGCTGGCCGAAATTAGCGTTCATAAATCGGATTAGCATTGAGCTAAAAGCAGCAAACACTGTGTAACTTCCATATCCAACTTGAAGCTGACGTCACTGTGGTATCAACGCATGCGCGATCTGATCTCCAAATGATGCCCTGTCTCTTCCGTGACCACTCACACACAAATAAAAGGTGAGTCTATATTTTATTAGTTTTTATGTGCAATCTTAGTCTTTTATGTATGCGTGTGAGAAAAAAAAATTGTTGCTTGTGTGATATTTTATTAGTGTGTATGCGCAATTTTAATATTGTGTGTGTGTGTATTAGTTTTTAGTAGTGTAGAGAGACAAAACATAGATTTTGTCCTAAATGGCCCCTCATATTCCCCCCTGGACTTACGTTCGTCCGTCCCCTGGTCTGTTTCCTCCCCTCCTCCCGTTCATTCGTTCATTCATCTCTAATCTATCCTCCGCCACAGGCGACATTTCCCGTGTTCCCAAACAGGTATGGGGCAAGGTGAGAGTTCATCTATTAAACTCACTGAAGATGAAAACATAAACTAATAATTGGAGTATAGACATTTTTTATAAGCGTATTTGTGATCCTGCCTCTTTATTATTAAATTGAATATGATTTCAGATTTTTGTATAACTTTTCTTCAGGCTAACTTAGAAAGTGAGCTATTATTGTTACAGGTTAATTTTCTAAACTACAAAAAAGTAGGTAGTAGAGAAGCTCAGATATGAAAAATTGGACTGATATTGATATCCGATAGTAACACCGGTGTTATGCCACATTTACCAATATTTTATTTTATCAAATTTTTTATGCGATTACTCGATTAATCGTAAGAATAATCGATAGATTACTCGATTACTAAAATATTTGTTTACAACAGCCCTAGTAGAAACATTTTTAGGTAGTCATCTATATATGTTCCATTGTGACGCCACCATATAAATATTTAAGCATAATTTGCTTAAACAAATCAGATTCCTGATTCTTTCCTGAGTCTCACATTCATCCACTCATCCAACACTGTAGTCTTGTTTTCCTTAATACGCTTATTGACTCCTGATGTGCCCGTTTATCTGTCTTTTTGGTTGTGCTTTTTTTTTTTGATGCGTTTTGCTTTGAGTTGTCCGTCCTGATGCTTTGATATCCTGTTTGATCTATTTAAATGCTTACCTTTTACAATCTGTCCATTTTGTTGCACTTCCTCTATAAAGGTACAAACAATCTAAAAGGAGTTTTTTTTTCATCCTTTCTATTGTTTTGGCTGACAGCTCTCTTTTTAGGTCCATGTTTCCTGTCAATCATCCAGCTGCAGCAGGTTCTCAATGTCTGCAAGAAGTTTAGACATGTGCAGCTATTTAGTTTAGAAATGAAAATCATAAGATAAAGACCTTTTTCTCTCTTCTGAAAACATTAGTATAAAAATGTCTGCAAGTTCCACATTTCAAGTAGTTAGACCTGTCCAGTTGAAGCAGGACGATACTCTCCCATGGGCCATTTTTGTAATTTCAGAGGAGACATGTGGTCGAATTCTGACACATACGGCAGCTGAATTCTGCCATATGTGTACAACCTAGTTGAGTTTTTGTGACAGCATAGACCAGAAATATGTGACTCACCTTTTTCACACTCATCAATTCATTCAGTGACCCTATGGATAGGGGCATTCTCATCCTGGAAGAGACCACTCCCATCAGGATAGAGATGTTTCATCACAGAGTAAAGGTGATCACGAAGAAAAAAACTGTATTGATTTGTCCTGACCCTACCTGGTCGCACAAATGAACCAAAACCATGCTATAGCAAAGAAGCTCTGCGTGATTCTGTTTCTTTCCCCTTTAATTTGTCACCTGTCTGTATATAGGCAGTGGAGGTGATGATGAGTCTGTGAAGAGATTTGAGCAGTTTGGAAAATGGCTTTGGAAGCCAGTAGTATGAAAATGTCTATATTTTCACATAGGTTTGTGGGGGCAGTGGGGTAGGTATGAAATTCCTTATATGATGTTAAATATTTTATTTAATTGTTATTTTTTAGAAATCAGTTCACATTGATATTAACAGGATTTTTTTGTAAGATTTTTGTGTCGAAAAAGGCTGATTTTGTTGACCATGACTGATTTGTAAAAGCAATAAATGCAGTAAAATATCCAAGAGGGTGAATATTTTTAGACTTTGATTTAGCCATTCTATTCCATGGTAACTGGGTGAAAATGTAAGTCTGTGGTTCTGTTGGAAGGTAAAGTCCTGCCAATGAATCACTGAACTTCCTCTGGGATAACGCTGTATTTCGCTTTACCCTTCCTCCCACCAACTCCAACTGTCTTCCCTGTCTCTGCTGACGCTTCCCCATACATTGATGCTGCTACCGCAATATTTCATGGTGTAGATGGTGTGTGATCTGCACAGTAAAAATTCTTATGACATGCTGCTTTCCACTTTTCCATATGGTCAGATTGGTTGAGTGTGTTACTAGTTGTCCTCTCAATAGTTGTATCATTTAGAGATTTTAAAGATCCTTCAGATCGTTAAATGATGGTAACCTACAAAGAAATGTACGTTATCATTGTAGCTGATTCTCTAATAAACACTCTGATTTGATCTCTTGTAACCTTTCGATTTTTTTTTTCATTTAGAAATGAAGACTTTGGCAGTACTCTTGAAAGTATGAGTTGTTTTTTTTTACATTCTTTTTTGAAGTCTTCCACAATGTTATCCCTGATCCGTCTAACGTGTTTGTTCATAAATGTTCTCACTGAGACTTGTTAGAAAATACACACAAGTAAAATCTATTTACTAAATGGATTTCATTTCGGAGTACCAATGTGAAGGGAGCTGAATACAAATGCATGCCACTCTTTTTAGATTTTTATTTTAAAAATAGCAAACTTTGTGTGATCCTCCTTCCACTTCACAATGTTTAATCGTATTAAAATACATCAAAGTTTGTGATGCTTACTGGCAAAGTAAGCGCCACAAGCACCAAGTTTAATAACTTGATTTATATTGGAGGAATAAATAAAAAAAAAAAAAAGAGATTTCTAAGAAATCTATTTAAGTCTATTTAAGTATTTAAGTCCGTTAAATACTTGATGCCAAACAAATAAATAAGTACATAAGATCTGATGGAATGATTTTCAATCACTGTTCATGGTCAAGCTTCCCCTCACCTCCAGCAGACGATTGGCTTCATCAGTACAATCTAGGTCAAGGAAGGTCTACAGATCTTTGGCTCTCCCATCGTCCTCTGCACCCATGTGTGAGTGGGACTAATGAGGCAGACAGCTGCTCCCCAAGCTGAAAGTCCCTGCGGTGAACTGTAGCACAGACAATGTCACCTTCAAATCCAGGGACATAGGTGTACCCTCGGAAAGCAACGCAGATCTACAAAATCCAGAAGAACATGTAAATCTTCTTAGCTTGTCGGTCCTAAACAACCTCGACAGAAATTCAAGAGCTCTAATGCAACCGTAGCTTCCTGACATGCTTAAAAGGGAGGATTTGGGCTTCAAAAAAAAAAAAAAATCACCTCTTTCAAAAGAGTATTGGTTTAAGACGTGATTCTGTAGCTAGGAAGAGTTTAATAAAATGCACACAGGATAAAAATACTCCTGCAATGTAATTAGGGAGACTTTTCTGAGACAACAAGTTCAAATGTGGAATAAGAAGGTAAAATCCAGCAAGGCTGGGTGATTAGGTCTCATTTGGATGTATTCTGCACACTGCAACAAGCGACTGTTCTGGGGCACGGCAGTCGCTTGGATCGAAGGCCCACGGTGTCTGGGATTATGTGTCAATTTACCACCCAGCTGCAGATCCACACTCTGCAGCAGAACATGACTACCTCTAATTAGGCCAAGCTACCAATTAGGTACTTGCAATAAGGCAACACAGAAGGCAGTCTGGGTGACTAACATTTACTATTGTCACGAGAAAAACTAACATCAGTCCTTTAGCCGCGATGGTTGTTTAAAGCTCTGTGTGATATTCTGAGGGAGAATATTGTAACTCGGAGTTATGTTGTTAAGGTTTAAAGAAAACTTTGATTTTAGTTTTGAGTGAAAAAATATAATTAAAAAAAAACATGTTAACATGCAATATATAACTGGTTCTTGTTATAGCAATTTTCTTAAGCTGTGTTTTACAAATCCCACAGGGAGCCAGGGTCAGTTCCCCATCACTCAGAATGTGACGGTGGTGGAGGGGGGCACAGCCAACATGACCTGTCGTGTGGATTACAATGATAACACTTCCCTCCAGTGGTCAAACCCTGCACAACAAACTCTGTTCTTTGGGGACAAGAAAGGTGAGTGATATTCCCAATCATGAGGAGGGGAAAAAATGATGAAATGTTAAGCTGTGATAAATATGTCTTGAGCAGATTAAATTGCATCAGCATCTTTTCAAATTATTTTTTTTAAACTCTGAATGTTCGAATATGTCTCGTCTTTTCAGTCAAACTGTGCCTGCAAGCACAGTTTGACTGAATACACAACAGACACGATAAAAGGGAAACGCATTCATTACTCCTAATGCCGAAGAAACTTTTCATGTTTTTTTTTTTCATCTTGTTGATGTCCCAGGGGGCAGACTAAGCAGGAATAGACTGTTTTTGTATTGCACTTTTATAATCACGCAGCACTCACTGTGCTGTTTACAACATTGTAGTGCCTGTGGATGTTGAGATGATTGGTCTTAATTAGTGTCTATGCTGCCCTAAATTTGTATTGTTGTTTTGATATCGCTCTGATCTGGAAGTAGAGTGTTGCAACCTCGTGAAACATGGCCTCTGCTTGGATGAAACATAACGTGCTCTCTCTAGCCAAATCCAATTTAAAGGTGACAAAAGTCTGGATTTGATAAATTAGAATTGGGGTGAAAGGGAGCGTAACAGAGGACTGGTCTTGTAAGGGTCGGGGTGCTCATCTATCAGTGTTTCTCTCAGCATATTACCCATTTCATTTTTGCTGTAGCTGCTAATACAATATCATTGGTTCAGTGATTGAAGATGAACTTTCCCTTTGAATAACAATTGATGGGGGAAGGAAGATGCCACAGCAAACCAGGAGAATGAGAGTCCATCTGGTTTGAAGAAATACTTTCCTCCCTCACAACTGATTGGATTTAGTAATGAGGTCTAAGGTGTTTTATTAGATGAAATTGCTTCCAAATACAATTAAATGAAAGTTAACTGAATCTTAAACAGATCCTCTTGTGAGAATAGTGTGAGTGTGCCCTGACGATGTGAATTGAAGTAGAAATCAAAGAACAGAACCTATTCCTCTCCTAAACATATTATTCTGTGTTATAGATTAAGGCAAGTTCATCTTACCCATGAGATAATTCAGAGTGCTTTACAGGAAATTCGCCTGCTTTACAGTTGACTTTACAGCAATCTTTCAGGCCAAGAAAGCATGTAGCGACAGTGGAGAAGAGAAGCTCCCCTTTAACAGGATGAAATGTCCAACAGATCCTGTCTCAGTACAAGCGGTCACAACTGACTAGGGGTTTGAGAAGACAAAGCTGTATGAACATAAACAGGAGAAGAGAGAGAATGGGGAAGACATGCAGCAAAGGTCTCAGGGTCAGGAATGGAACCCAGGATGAGTGTGTAGAGAACTATAGCCTCTGTACGGGGGCTCGCTCTACTTTTACAACACGCACCAACCTTTGTGCTCTATTTTTAAGGGAAAGACTTTATTCTTGCATGTTTGTTTTATGAGAGGAGGCTTATTTTGTTATAGACTTTTTCTGGTTGTTAAAATTCAAGCCTCAGTCCTTAACTACACATGGCTTTCTTTCATGCAATGTGGTTTTTAGCCTCTCTGAGCTTAGTTGAGAGCTGAAATCTAATCATGCATTTTTAGGACCAAAATCTGTCTTTCCTGGAGGCAATTGTGCTCTGTCCACTCACTGATGCATCCTAAGCATACAAAGGATAAGAGATGTGCTAATAGTATTTGATTTGAGCTAAGACAAGCGTATATTGAATAAAAGTGGCCTACGAATGCAACCTTCAGAGACCTCGACCTCCTGTGATCTTTGTTCACTTGTCAAAACACACAAAGTTGTCCCAGTGTACAGAGGAAGATCTGAACCAGTTTAGCACATTACTAGACAATTTTACCCACTTTTTCAGTCCATCAGGCCCCATGATATAATCAAAACTAGATGAGGGATGTTTCATAATTCCTCTTAGAAAAAACTCATAATCTTTCTTTGAGCTTGAAGATCAAAATGAATAACACCACTTTGCTCATCTTGTTTAACAATTTCTGTTACAGGGCAAACTCCTTTTGCTAAGCAATGGCGATGACAAAATGAATGCTGTTAATAAGAGTAGAAGTTGACAGAGCTAAGTGTGGGAACATTTCCTCTCCGTCTCCCACAGCCAAATAAAAAGCTTTATTGGCACAACAAATGCGATGCCTGGGAGGCTATCAGGAGAAATGGGAAGTGTTGAACGACACAAGATTCATATGTAGAACAAAGTGGGACACCTGGAAAGATACTTCTGCTGTACCAAATCACCAGTTAATTGCTTGGCATAGAGCTGCAACTATCCTCTTACTTGTTTTGGCCTCTTGTCGGGCCAATGAAGAATGCTGCATTTAACCTCATGCTGACTTTCATTTCAACATGAAACTGTTCAGTTTAAGGCAGCCCTGTTCACTTTCTGTGATAAAAACCTGGTCAAGGATTGCTGTCACTGAGTAGATTAGATTATGGCAGCAATGATGCATTACCTTACTCTCAGTTTTAATATTTTAAACTGATCTGTATCTGCCAGATACAGATCACTTTTTCCTGTTGCTTCCAGTCCTTGTAGTTTATCTGTCCATGCTGTACAGTTGTTTTGAATGACTATAGAAGTCCCCTTCTGTCACTTGAGAAAGATTCAACACCAAAGGCTTTTTTTACACTTCTGATGTGTGGTTCTATATGCTAATAAAATGATTGGGATTTTTTTTTTTGATCTACTTGATCTTGTTCCCTCTAGCTTAGTATGAAAGATAAGGACAATTGCCGTGATGTGTTTTTTACGTTAAGAAAAGGTGAGAGCAAGGAGTTTTAACATGCTCTTTCACATTTCCTTGGGACTAGTTTCAATTATTTCTAAGTCATACGATAACATAAGATAAAATCTGATCCTTGACCTGTCTATAATTTTCTATTTTGAACCAGATGGCTACTTTTGCAAGCACAAAAAGTAGCTTTTACAGCAGCTTCTACAACTTGACCATTAAAGTAAATGGCCAGAATTACAACTCCTCTTCATCAAATTATCAACAAATAATATTGTTGTTTAAGAAATTAATATTTTTAAAGATAATTACATTTTCTTAAATATAAAAATCTGCTTAGTGAACTTCTTGGTCACCAGATTCCATTGAAGGTTAGGGTAGACAGTAAGTACCTTCAAAGTGAGGCTGATTTATTGACTTTAAAGGGGACCTATTATGCAAAATTAACTTTTTGCAAATTTTTGTACTTCCATTTGGGTCTCTAATGTTTCTGGAAACAGTTCAAACACTAAAAAAACCCACACAGACATTTTTCTGGCCACCACAAGTGTTTTGTTGTTGACTGCAATAATAATATTCTCTTCTTCTTCTTCTGGATCTGATTCGGAGTCAAAGATGTATGGTTGTACAATTGCACATCTGTTTACAATCATTTTCACGTGCATAAAGTGCAAGTGTAAACATTGAGTTTGGAGGCGTGGCCAGCAACAGCTTATAAGTGACAGAACCTTAAAACAGCTCATTCTGGAAGGAGTTCAAAATGATCAGAACTGATTATGTGAAATCTCATTATCAGAGAATGATTTTTGTGCAAAAATTGTAATACATGTATTTTGCATTGACAATAGACTCATGCCAACTTGTTTGGTAGGAAGCATGGTAGGTTCCCTTTAATAAACACAAATGCTGAATGAGTGACTTTAAACAGATTTCAATTTGAATTGATATTTTGATCAGGTCTGATCAATTTTTACTTGAAGAATACAACTCCTCTGGAAAAGGAGTTTCAGCTGCAAGCAGTTTTGCCAGAGGCTGAAACTACTGGTGACAGGGATGACTGTCAATCAATTTCTATTTAGATTGTTTTGATGTTTTTTGAGGTTTTTCATTCTAATGTACATCTGCCAATTGTAAATTCTGTGTTTGGCCGCTCCTCAATTATGTGACATGCCAGAACAGCAGGCATAGAGATGTAAAACAAATGCACTGCTATATTCATCCAAACCCTTCAAAGTGCACAAACATACCGAAGACTTTTTTTTTTTTTTAACTGGTGCTACATTCACTACAGTGTACCTCACTCTTTGAGCAGTATTTAAAAACAGACCTCGGATTATGTATCAGGTGTAGTGGAGCTAACTGCTGATCATTGTGACTGTCTTGGAGGTCCCAGTTCAATGCACAGTTGATAAAAAATAAAAGAAAATCTGTCTATAGACTGAATAAGAAGTCTGTTTTGAAAAAGGCAAATGAAATGCTACTCTTCGAACTCTGTCTTGCTATGGTACCTGCATCATTTCCAGTCAAAACAAACTTCTTACAAATGTAAAGAATGCCAGAATTAAGACAGTGGCCATTAAAGCTGATTGTACTAAAGAGGGATCATTTTGGTATCCCAGAATTAGCTTAGCTTTCTGTAATTTTTATTTTTTGGAAGAATATTAACTGAGCTGAGATGTCACCATGAGATCATGGCTTAGAATCTCTCTGCATATTAATCTATCGGTGAAGATATTCCTCATCTGATATCATGCCAGCTTTCTCCTTGGGCTGCTCAGTCTCATCCATTATGTATTTCCAATTCTAGGTTGAATGTGACCACCTCAGAGGTTTCAGATCACACTATGGCAAAGAGCTGGTTCCTGTACAGACTTGAGAAAACAGAGACGAATTACCGTAATAGTTAGGCCATTGCTTCCCTCATACATTAGACCAATTAGTGGTCACTGCTAGGAACCACTGCTTTGGTGGGTTGCTCTAATAAAAAAAACGTAATTCAGATCATATGATTTTGTTGAATTATCCCTACTTTAAGTCACCACTGTTGTGAGTTATTACTGAGCAGTACAAATGAGAACAGAACTGTCCTCTGCTGTCTTCATTATGATTTATTTCACTCTGGCTTCTGTGGGGAAAGGATAAAATGCTCGTGAGGCTATAGAGAATGGTAATGACATTTCAGAAGGCACACAGAATCTTTTATCAGATATGGTGGATATGAATAATACAATCATTAAAAACATTCTGTGGGATTCAAGTGGAAGGGAGATAGCTAATTTCATCAACATCATGTGTTGCTATGTGGAGTTGTCTAACTATTTAAACATTACATACATATTGGAGATTTATGTCAAGCCCCAAAGTTACATCAACGTTCTGTATTACATTGTCCATTTCTCTATTTCAGTCCCATCTTTTCTTAGTTCATGGTTCATCATTCATGACATTTAATTGGGGAACTCAGAATGAATCATAAAGGTCACAAAGCAAAATTGATCTTAATTGGCTTGTTGTAATCAAAATGCTGTTATGTGCTAAATGAATGCTCTAATGTGAGCATTAAAACATTCATTAGCCTGAGAGAATGAAGGATAATTACCAAGGATGCAATTACAGGAGTGAGCACCAGTAAAAGCACATTTAAATCGCAAATCTAGTGAATACACAACATTCCTTGTTGATTTTAAGTATTTGAAAGATTTTTCACTGGTAAGGAGCCATGAGTTTGTTCCTTAAAGTGGTGTCTACTTTTCAGTTAATGTTTTTACAAGGAACAAAAATGCTGAAAAGGGCCTCATGGCCAGGGCTAATGTCTTCCTTAAAGGACTAATGGGCTTTTAAGTATAGT
This sequence comes from Girardinus metallicus, assembly GCA_903067095.1. NCBI lineage: Eukaryota > Metazoa > Chordata > Actinopteri > Cyprinodontiformes > Poeciliidae > Girardinus > Girardinus metallicus. Next base: position 85,418 of record CAEGAE010067512.1, on the reverse strand, counting down.
ATTTTACTTCTAGCTTCACTGAAATGCGAATTTTCTATTATGGCGCCGTGCACTCTCCACGGACTGCTAATGTGAAGAACAACAAAACACGGGATCTTTTCTGACAATTCATTTTCATATATTATTTATATAACTTTCTAAAATAACTAAGGATTCTGAGTAGTTTCAGGTTTGCTTGGGGAAAAGCTAAGTTTTTGTTGTGTGTCTCTTTACTTGTGACTCAGTTGTAAACACAATAAAGTTAAATAACATATAAAAGTTAAATGATTTGAGTCATTTTAGAAATGAAACATGTACTTTCATTTGAAAGATGACCATCAAGCAAGAGTCCAGTCTTTTCTTTTTATACAAGATACTTATGACTCATCTGGTTCAGAAGTGGCCTGTATCCCAGATCTTGACTTGTAAAGTCCTTCACAATTTAAATAGGCTTTTCTTCCAAGTCTATCTTGCTCGAAAATCATTTTCTTCCACACTTTTTCCTGTCACTTAGCTTTCCAGTAATACTAGGGTACCACCATCTTGTTTTGCGAAGAAGTTTTGTGGCTTACCGTCTTTGCTGAGGGTATATGTTACTTCCTGCTGGACATCTCTAAAGGCAGCCATCTTCCCCACTATAATATAAACCTTTACATATCCATACATAACATTTATGTATTAAGAGACTATTATTTTGTATTTTATGCAACATGAGAATTTTTTGAAAATGTTGGTTTTCAATAGCCGTATAGGGTATATTCATCAAAATTATCAAGAAAAAAAAAAACACTAGGAAAATAACAGTCTATGTAGTGATTGTGTAAAAAAAAAAAAAAAAGAGTTCCCCCTTTTAACTGGGTTTCTGAAATAAATATAAAAATTCGGTCTCAAATTGTACAATTAAGCTTGTATATTAAGGATCTGAGAAACACAAAAATATTTTCAGTCTCATTGCCTTCTCTCTGAATCAGGTGTATGTATAGCCATAAAAAGATTTCCTCCTTCTTTGGTACAACCGCTTCAAGCAGTGAAAATTAGTCTAATTTGAGTAGCATCTGCTCTGTGGGATTTCTGAGCGAGCAGGCAGTGACAATGGCCCTCTGGAACAAGGCTCTTTCCTTCTGTTAATTGTAACCACATGTGTGGTGCAGAAGAGCCCCCTGCCTGCACCACTATATACTTGGAACTTGTCCAAAATCACCCACACAGCCACCAAGCGAGCACAGCCAGCAGCAAACACCCTCTAATTGCAAAGAGTGGAGCCCATGGATGGAAAGCAGGCAGGGGGTGCTTGCCAGGATTCTGTGTTCTTGCTGAAGGACAGCTAGTGCTTTCACATTTCGAGACTAGCTCAAAGTGGTAATAGGCCATGTAAAAATGGTGACATGGGAACACAGATGTAAAATATTTTGACTGAACCTGACAACTCTTTGTTTGGCTCCAAGACTAATAGATGGACTTAAAATGTACTTTTTCCGACTAGGCTTTTAGAAAATCGGTGATATTTAAGTAGCTAGAAACAACTTTTAACATTTGTGTGATAAAATAAAAGTGAATGTCATGTAATTTTTGATATTCTTGATTCTCTGTCTCCAGCTATCTAAAGGCATATCTGACTTAGAAATCTCAAAATACATGTCATTCCTACTGTATTTAATTATTTTTGATATTCTAGAATACTTTTTTTTTCTTTGCATACTAAAATAGGAAAAGCTATATCTTTAATGCTTTAAATTGAAAAAGAAACCCAGTGAGCCAACTGAATAATGCATCATGATATGTTGAAATAAACTGATATATAGAAATTTTTCAACAAATAAAACCATCACATTAAATTACGCACCACACTGCTATAATACTTTTCATGCTTTTCATATTGGAAATATAGTGTTTGTTTTCTGACGCATAGTAATTTTATGTAGGCAAAAAAAAGTTTCATTTAGTCTCTCTGAAGACTAAATGAAACTCTGAAGAGTAAACAGGTGGTCAAACATGTTTGGCCACATGTTTGCTTTGTCCTCTCCTGTGTTCTTCATTGAACATCTATCTTAATTCAAGTACAAATAGGTGGACTTTTACCTAAATGGGTTGCAGTTTGTTGTGCTGAATTTTATTTAGGGCTAAAAGAGTGAAAAGGACTTCGTATAAATAAGCCCCATACTTTTCACACTGGAATAACTCAATTTGGAAAGCATGATTTCATTCTTCCTTGTTTTGTTTAAAAATTAAAGTTTATTCTGTAACAAAATGCAAAAAAGAAAAACAATCCCACGGGCATTAATGGTTTGCAAGGTACTGTGGTAGGTAGAGCTAAGTTCTGTTGGGAAAATAAATAAAACATTACATGCAAACCAGGGCAATAAGTTCAACTGATCTGAGCCAACCTTGGGAAGGCCTCCATCACAAAAGATGCACTCCTGCCATGTCATTTAGCTGCCATGCTACAAGGCTGGAGCAAACACAAGGCCAGGGTGCAGATTTATGTTTCTGCCTAAGCAGAATGAACAGTAGCAGAGCTATCTAGGGTTTAGGGGGAAATGAACCTTTTCATCACATTGATTTCCCAACGTACCTGGAAAAAAAAAACTTTGTCAGCCTTGGCATTTGGGTCTGATTGTGACGGATCTACCCACACTCTGGGCCCTTTGTCAGGATTGGATTCCTAGTAGTTTGTTGTCTGTGTCACATGATATTTGAGTAACAAGCAATACTTGTTTTTGAGTTGTACATTTTATTCGATCAATATAAGCTTTTACTCTTTTGGTTTTAATGCCATTGGCTTTTCAGCAAAATAGTGTCGGTCAACGCCACCCTTTTTTAAGCCGTAGGTTCCTGCCTTTTCTTGGGTTTTGTTATGAGATTCAATATTTCAGTAACTGACATTTGGATATATTTCAGTTCTGAATAGTAATGTGATGTTCATGAATTACAGAAAATGAGCTCAATCCTTTTAGCTTTAAATGTCACTTGAAATTATCAACCGTCTGTATTGCACTGGGTCACTCTTTGGTATTTAAAAACAGACACAGCATCAATTGAACAGCAGACATTGGTAATGGGCCTTTTTAAAGTTGGTGACAGAAGAATATGAGAGATTTTAGCTTTATTCTTCCAATGACAAGCATATACAATGAAACTGAGAATAACATGTTACTACACCAGTAAGATCCTGGCAAAATTCTGTTCTGTGAGCTCTGAGACCAATGTAGTTCTGTTTAATTATATGTTTTACACAGCGCCTTCATTTTCTTGTTAGCTTTTCTAAATTTTTCTCTTTTGAAGCAAAAACTTTGATGGATTTTATGCTGATTTTAAGTGCTAAGCAAATATGATTCAGTGTAGTGGTGATTTGTTAAGTGAATTCACGCTTAATTTTTTTTTTTAACAGTAGTTAATAGAAATAGTGCGTGGCTATGTGAATATAAATACTCTTAAATTCTACTGTTCTGTGAAAGCCTCAAATATTTGTTAAAAACATATCCAGAAGCTTTAAATTGGACACTGTTTAATCTATCATCTGAAAGTTAAAAGAATTTGGCACAATTGCAAACATAACAAGTCCATCTAAGGCAAAAAGCTGGGGAAGGAGAGCAGCAAGCAGAGGAACAGCTAAGAAGACCATGGTAACTCTAGGGGAGCTGCAGAAGTCCACAGCTCAGGTGTTGACAGCACAATATGAATCTTACACTCAAATAATTTTGTTTATATCTGTAAGAGCAACTAGAAAAAAAAAACAATTCTTTGTTGAAAAACATGAAAAGTTATGTTTGCGTGTAGGGACATAGTGAACTTCTGAGAAAGGGAGCTCCAGTTAGATTGGACCAAACGAAAACTGTTTGACCTTTGTGCAAAATAGAGTGTTTGGTGAAAATCTAAAACTGCACATCACCTAGAACCTACACTGCCCACCATGGATGATTACTGCTGTGTGGATGCTTTCCTACAACAGGAATGCTGGTTTGAGATCACAAGGAATGGAAGAAAACCAGGTGCAAGAAACTCATGACTGAGGCAAGCACCTGATTATCCTGAACAGATACATCCACAACTAGACTAGTATGGTTTAGATCAGGGCATAACTGTGTTTTAGAGTGGCCTACTCAAAGTCCAGGCCTACAGCCACTTGAGATAAACCTTGAAAACTGATGTGAACAGATACTCTGCGCTATTTGAGCTATTTGCAAACACAATTTCAGTCTAGATGTGCAAAGAGACAACCCCCGAAAGACTTGCAAGTGTAATTGCAGTGAAAGATGGCTCTACAAAGTACTGACTCAGGGGAACTGAATGTGAATGCACACCACAATGTGTTAAAAACATGAATACCTCTACTAGGCACTGCATGTGCCACTATGGAGTACCAAAATTAAAAATAGCACAACATTGAACCTGCGTCTGTAATTATCAAAAATGGTACCTGTTTTTATTGGAACAGCAAAGGGGAGTGCTGTTCCAAGGGGAGTGTGCTCTGTATTGGGGAGTTGCACTGGCATTTTAATCCTTGTTGACGGCACTACAAGATGTGTTGAAACGGATATAATTTCATGCTGATCACACCTACTGGAAGAAACTGCAAATGTTTCATGCAAACGCTTACAAGTTACTGGCAGTTCATCACAGAACAAAAACAGCACCTTTCCATCAACAAATCTGTTGGAGAACACAGAAAACATTTAGCAGCATCTCAAAGAGGTGTTTGTGCTTCCAGGAGCAGGGAGTTAGGAAGGAGAAAGCTTGGCTTGTTCCTTTCTGTCTTTCCTCCATGTGTTACAGAGATAGAGGGATATAGGCTGGGACAAGCGTATCATCTCATTCACAGGTTTGATCCTCCCAGGCCATAATTCCATATCTTGAGTTGCTGTGCAGCGTTGCTAAGACCTCATCACCTCTCCAGTTTGTGGATCCACCAAAGACTTTGCTGTTTTCTGCAAAGCCTTTGGGCAATTTTGGGCTACATTGCGAGGGTGCTTAACTACAAACAACAGCTTTGTTTCAGAATGCTGCTTGCTACAGCAGAACTATCAAATGTTTGTTTTAAACCCCGTAGCAAGTAATGAGTTGGCTGCCCAATGGCAAGGCTTTTTATAAATTTGAATTATTGCTTGAAGATTTAATTTATTTACATTGCCCTTTATTCATCAAAATAAAAATTTAAATCTCCATTAAGAAACTTCTTCCAGGCATTGGTCTTTTGGTCCCCTTTAAGTGCATGTCATTATATGATAGCAATCATTACATATAATTAAGGATAAAGAGCAGCCTTTCCGATAATTATCTATTTTTTGTGTAAAACCTAATAAGCATGTCAGCCCGTTACATTTTGTTGTAATTTACATCTCTGCTGTTTTTGTATCTTTGAAATCAAATGCCAGCTGTGACCTACCACCAGTCTTAAATCCTAATCAGCAACCTTCCTGCTGCATTTTGCCAGATTTTCTCTTTGGAGTGCAGCACAACAGAGTTTAAATTACCTTAAATGGAAAAAAAAATCCCAGGAGGGAGCTGGTCAGGCCTAAAGGGACTGAGGATTAAGAATGTGTAATTTATTCAATGAAGCCACTTTGCCTCCTGCCCTCTGTGGTTGCTCACTTGTACTCATACAGAAGAAGAAGGTTATTCTGAATTTAATAGTGTAAAAAGGTATAAAATGTACAGGCTGACCTTACTCAGGTAAGACATCCAGCTTTTGTAGGTTTTTGGATGTAGTTCAATGAGTGATGGATTCTAGCAAGGACGTAGAACATTAAAAGTAGCTTTAGATTTGCTCAGGCTTAAAAATCAGTTTTGATTTTTTTTTTATATATATACATTTTTATAGAGAAAATGTTAAAATTAGTAGTATAATCAGATGCTGTTTTTTTTCAGTGTCTGAAATTAAACCAGACTATTATTTTCTGTTTTAGTTCAGTTAGGACTATCAAAATTATTATTATTAAAGGCAAAAACAATTTCAGTAGGATTTTCTGAAACCCTCTTCAACTTCAGAGGTTTATATACACTTCCTTAATATTTAATAGAATTGTCTTTTAAACTGTCTAACTTGGATCAAATATTTTAGATGTCCTTCCCCAAGCCTCTCACGATAGTTGCTGAGATTTGGGCCGTTTTCTCCATAAGAACTGGTTTCATTTTTAAATCCTGTGTTAAATATTTTCACAGATTTTGACAGGGATATTTTTCTGGGGTTTGGCAGATATATCTTGGCACACATTCCCCAGTAAAATGGATCTGGTGACTTCCATGATTTCACACCTGTTAAAGAACATTAAAAATTTGTTACAAAGCACCAAAAATTAACATCACAATTAGCCCATTATGAATCGATGGAAACTTTGTACTGGAGCTGTAGCTTGTCTGCTTATAGACGGTAATGAATTATTGTGTGGCTGTGGTTCTAAAATTTAGTGTTTTTTTTATTAATTTGTCTTTTGCCACTTTGTTTGGAGACTGCTGTCTTTGACTGTGATAGCAACTAACACAAGCGGAGTCAGTTGCTATCGTTATAAATAAAAACCAAGAATGTAATTGATTATTAAAATAAACATAACTTGAGCACTAAGTTTTTGCTGCTGTTGCACTTCAGTGCTTTCTGTACTCTCCGTGATTGTAAATAAGCTTGTCAGCCTAGAAAGCTAAACAACTATTTTTGAAATAGGTTAGGACACAGTTTGTTCAGCATTGTTCTGGTAAAGGTTACAGAAATCTTGCACAGTATCTCTACAGCTGCGGTTGCCAAGTCTATATAGGTTTTCTAATCAGTGAGATGTGTCTTTTTCTCTGCTCTTTTTCATTCTGTTTCTCCTTCCTGTCAGCTCTGAGGGATCACAGAATTGAGCTTGTACGAGCCACGTCACAGGAGCTCACCATCAGAATCAATGACGTCAGCTTGTCAGACGAGGGCCAGTATACATGCTCACTCTTCACCATGCCTGTCAAGACAACCAAGGCCTTCCTCACTGTTTTAGGTGAGCATGACCAGTTTTTCCACAGGCGTCCTTCTCCACTAGATTTTGCAAATTTTAAATTATGATGTAATTATGGTATTAATAAACATTATATACAGAAGTCTATCCAAGAAACCAACAAGACAAACAACTAGAGTTTTAATTCTATCCCTTATTCAGGGAGCAAGTATGGTGTTTTAAGGTCCCTGGGGACAGCATTTTGGATGTACTGCAGCTGATTAAGAGCTCTATACCAATTCAATAGTCTAACTAAATGAAAACAAAAGCATGCATCAGTTGCAAAAGAATCCTGGAAATGATGCATGTGATGTTATCAAAGGACGATATGGATAACTAAACTTAAATGAGTAGCAATTAGCAAATTAGTGCTCCACATGTATTCAGAATGCTAATCTTGTTTATGCTCCGGTGCACCACAGGAGTGCCAAGTCGGCCAGAAATCACAGGATTTACCAAGCCAGCCATGGAGGGAGACGAAATCACCCTGACATGCATCACATCAGGCAGCAAACCTGCTGCCAACATTCGGTGGTTCCGAAATGACAAGGAGGTCCAAGGTAAGCCTGTGATATGGATTTAACAGAGAACTGTATCCTCTCTTACAACCTGCACTCTCTAAGAGACATTCACACTGTCAAGTCATTCAACTGCTGCAATTCCTTTGTGCTCATATTCATGCTCTGTTACACTGGTCTGGGCATTGCTGCTGTCCTTGTAAGCTGACAGATGTCATAGAACTGGCCACATATGGGAGATTTTAAAGCGCATGATGTTGCCCTGTTTTGTGGACTGTGTTTTAGAATGAAAGTTGAACAATTGTGTGTGTTACGGATTTTGGGCAGAAAAAGTTACTTTGCAGTGGCTTAGGGCCAATTTATAAGGATGTTGACCCCTGGGCAAAATCCTTTTTTTTTTTTTTTTGTGATCAACCTGCACAAGCTTCTTTTACACATGCAAATTACATCAAACTGATTAACTGTCGGAATTCAACTTCCAGGTTTACATATCACCTCTGTATCAATAATAACTGGAGTTGTTAGAAACAGTTTCTTATGTTTATTCCTGTTTTTACATTTTTGATGATGACCTACCCGCCTGGGGATAAAGATTACCACTCTATATTCAATATATTATAGTTGATTAAGTATTATCTGAATGAATCAGAATATATGTCATCATATGTCATACGACCTTGAATTGGAACTGCTTATTGGACTTGATCTACTAAGTTGAGTCAATATTCATCAATGCAGATGAGCATCTGCATAGGCTAGCATGAAATTAAGGAATGTTGACATTTGAGTAACACCTGCACATGTTCTATTGGTGTAATGCAAAAGTGTGTGTGACTAGAAGATGTGTTTTTTTTTTTTTATGTGTGCAAATAACTTCATGGAAGTCTGGCTTAGCTTGTAATCAGAATTATGTATGCTATAGTTTCAGATGGGAAGAAATACAATATTAGAGCATTATTTACTTAAGCTGCAAAGATTTGTAAACATGAAACTAAAAAAAAACAAAAAAAAAAAACGATTCTGTGGCTGGAAAAAGTGCAGAAAGAAACACACGAGCAAATTCAGTACTAAAAGATTCAAGACCAGTTGGTCCCCAGCTTAATGAAAGCTCTTTAATACAATAGAGCTTTCTGTGGAGGTTCTGTGTGTCAGTTGCTCTTTATTGAAGATTTGCACCAGAGAGCTTTTTCTTGGTGGTTCTGTCTGTGTCTGGCCAACATGGCATGATGATTGATGGGAAAAGGGTTGGGATATGAAGTTTTCCTGTTGGAATGACATGCACGTAGCTTCCTGAAAGGCCAGTGGAGAGCTGGCTCACAGCAACACAACCAGACACACTGTCCATCTCCAGAGGCACTCAGATGATCTTTTTTGTACTTTAGAGTTATAAAATGCACTTTAGGATAAATCATATATACTAGTGTATGGACATACTTTTACTAAATTTACTGCACATCTAAAGAATGAAATGGTATGTACGTCTGGGATAAGTAAACCCCACAACTCTAAAAATAATCAGGCGCCACGGATCTGCATCAGACTGGTGTCTTGTGTACAGATGTTTTATTAGTTTTACTTGGGTGCACTGGGTTTGATGCCGCTGGGGCAAACAGACTTGTGTGCACCTCACAAAGAGTGATAGAGAACATTGCAGAAACTGGAGGTCTTGACTTAAATACCTAATTTCCATGTCAAAGTGTCAAAGATGGGGAATGTCAATCAGTGCTCCAGGATCTAAATCTTTTGTAGGCTTCGCTTTAAAGCTTTCTTTGGTGTGCTTATATGCTAGGAGCAGCATGTTTTGCCACTGGTTCTTCTGTGGAAGATCATTGCCACCAGTGTCTGCTGTCAGTCAAATGTTTCCCTGTGGGGTGGGGGAGACCAACGTCTATTGCTCCAAGACGACTGCAGGTGTAATAGCTAAAAGATGTCATATTTATTTCATGCTCTGATGATTTGTTTTTCAAAAATGTATATTAGAAGCACACAGCCTTGCAAACCTCAAAGTGCAACTGTCATCCAGAGTCAAGTAATTTGTTTACAGGGTGCAGAGCAATACAAATTTCTTGTGCCACTGAATGACAGCTCTGCTTCAAATTGTAATCTGCTGATTAAAAATCCACCCACCATCACTCTGTTTGCATACACAAAGTTTCCTTTCCTTTGTGACAGATAAATTCCAATTATCTATTCAAGGAAAAGAAAGTTCTTAAGACATTTGAATTCAGATAATGAGAAACCATGTCATCACGAATTTGATATGAAATTCAACTTTGATCAGTTCAGCTGCTTTTTTTGGAAGGAAAAAGAGAGCAAGAGGGATATTATGTGGTGTACAAGACCAAGGAGTATAATTTCAGTTTATTTAGATTTTATGAAATAAATTTACTTAAAGCGGCTCATGATTATGAAGTAAGAGAGAAATAAAGGTTTTCAAAGGTTTTACAAAAAAATAAAGTCTGACTTTCATTCAAACAGCCCACCGCTTCCCCTTTTCTGAGTCAATATTTTTGCTGCATTTCCAGCTTCAAGTCTTTTGGGATATCTTTCTACCAGCTATGCATGTCTAGAGACCCACATTTTTGCAGCCTTCTTTAAAAATGTTTTAAGATTGATCTGATTGGTTGGACAGGTGATCTGAACAATAATTTAAATGTCTAATCACAAATTCTCAACCCAATTTAACACAATACTTTGACATGATAGCATCTGGAATTCCTTTCTTCTAAACCATTTTATTGTAGCTATACGATTAGGATGGTTGGACTCCTGAAATGTTCACCTCAGTTTACATTTTTTCCTAGCTGGATTGTCGAAGAAGTAAATAGATCATCCTGTACTTGATTTTATCCACCTTACCATCAACTCTGAACTGTTTTTTTTTTTTGTTTTGTTTTGTTTGTTGGTTTTTTTGTAGCTACCAATCATTCATTTGTCATTCTTTAGTTATATCACTTTTGTATAAGGCCAGATGGAAAACTCGTCAGGGAGTTGAGGATTCTGGATTCTTCCTGCCACTTCACAAAGTGTTGTAGGGCAAGATAATGCACCCCAACTTGTCTATTATGGACAGCAAATGAAATACCGTATAACAAGATCTTTCACAATTAGTTTTGGTCATAAGATCTTGGACATCTTTTAAGTCAGTCGCTTAGGTACTAATGCTCTGATTACAGGCGTGCTTAAATTTGCCAGAATTTCGATTCTCTGGCCTCTTGGGCGTTGGTTGAAAGCAGATGCACCTGGGCACATTCCTGTTTCTTACGAAAGCTGGCACGACATGCTCTCTGGCGATGCCAGCAGCCACCTTGAAACAGGCTGACAGCTTCTCTGTTGCAGCTCCAATGCTGCAGGCGGCTTGACAAAAATGAAAGTAAACACTGCAGAGATTTCTGTTTTATGCCGCAGAGACACTTCCTTTACCATCTTTGTACTAATAGGCAAAATTCAGAATATTCAATATTCTTTAGATACAAGCCTTGTCATTTTGCTCTTTTTTGATTGCAGAGGCTTTTTGGGACTATTGCTTTTGCATTTGTGTGCTTTTTCAGGTTCTTATTAACTGAAATAATGATTTTGCGAATTTAAGTGCTTAGATCTTTTAAAATAGTGATTTATCTAGTAATAATTCAATACATGGCAAAGGACAATCTCCATAAAACTGGTTTTCATTAAGAAATTAGGATATTGTAAAGGATATTAAGACGTTAAAATTCCAAATTTTTGTACTGAATAGACTGCAGCTGCAGTGGTATGTGATGGGGCAAGTCAGCCCAAGTTATGAGGGTGTTGCTGGTCTGGGTTTTATTGCAAATAGGTTCTAGTCCTTAAAACCTATTTGAGTTTTTTGTGATACATATCACAAAAAAAAACTAAGCAAGTTTTCGTGATATGTACACCCCTAACCAATTGTAATTTTTTTTTTCTTTGTTTAATGAGATCTGTGACAGTACCAGATTAAGTGTTGGGTGAAGGCTATGCAGACATTTTTAAAATTTCAAACTGGGATGCAATAACAATTAAGAAATCTTCAAAAGTCAACCAAAACCAGAACCAGCATCTAGAACTGTTTAAGCGTGAACATCTGCGAACGAAACTAAATCAAAATAAAAGAATATGTGAAAGTGTGACAACAACTGCAAAAATTCCCCCCAGTCTTCTGGTGAAGTGTGTGTTTTTGTTTGAGTGGGATGTTTGAGAGATGGTCCTAGAGGAGCAAACACACTCAACCAACCGAGTCAACGCTCACATTCCTCTCTTTTCTCTACTCTCTCTTCCTCGCCTCAGCTTTCAGAGGCCAAAGATTCTCTCCCTCAAAGGAGATGGAGAGGAAAATAACACTGCAACGTTCTTCTCCACAACTGACAGTTCTGAAATATAATTTAATATTTCCCTCAACAATTTAACAAGGAAAGTTTTGTTTCGCTGTTATTTCTTTATTTTGTAACATTACAAACACAAAATTTAATTTATTTTATGAGGACAACATGCGGATTTAGTGGACACAGAAAACATGGGAAACAAAGCGTTTCCTGACAGCTTGCAAAATAGTTTGTGTAAAACTAACATCTTGATGGATCACTCTCACCTTGAAACATAGAGGTGGCATCATCATGCCGCGGGGGTGTCTTTCGTCAGTGGGGAAAAGCCACATCCCAGGAAATTCTGGTTTAAAACTTGCTAATGACTTGAGAATCGGTCGGCCGATGTAACAATCCTGCCAAAAACTCAAAGGAGCTCATTACGCAATCATGACAGGACATTTATTAATCGAGAGAGCGTATAACTGTGATCACATTTATATTTATTCAGTGGCCAGAGAGCAGTAAAACACACTGCTTTCACTCATCTTTACCCCCTTGCCTGAAAATTGCACTCGGTCTCAGTTTAGAGGGCGCATATGTTAGTTAGGGGCGGTAACTCTCCTGATTGATTTGATACGTCAGATTTTTCAGCTCAAACGTGGTGCTGACATCGAAGTTGGTCTAATACAAGAAGAAGAACAGGAGGTGTAGGTGGATGATAAAGAAGAAGAAGAAAAGGAAAGGAAAAACAAACTTTCCTTTGCCTTGCCTTCTTACAGATGGGTGAATGGGATGTGTTTTATTTCTCAGTAGGTTGTTGTTATGCTGCCCCGCGAATAAATGAAAATGCAGCCGCCGTCAGAGCTATGTGCTCTCTCAATTAAAATAAGCACCGTTGTAATTATTTAATATGCTCCTCATGGGTTTTGGCAGGAATGTGATGCCATATGGAGGTCCACCTTTCTGCTGGACAAAGACCCTGAACATAAAGTCATTCTTACAATAAAAGAGTGTTTGTCTGTCACACACAATCAAAGTAAAATCTGTTGATGTTTGTCATGAAGGGACAAAATGTAGAAAAGTTAAGTGTTCTGAGCACTTTTACACAGCACTGCATTTCAATATAAACATACGCCAATAACTCAAATTCTACAATTACTCTTGACATTAATTTGCACGCGTTTCTCTCACCGTAGGCACCATAGAGGTCAACGCTACAGGAAAATCCTTCACAGTAAGGAGTAGCCTCCTGTTCCAAGTGGACAAACGGGATGATGGCGTAGCTTACACCTGCAGTGTGGAGCACGTGTCTCTGTACAAACCCTACATGACAACTGAGGTCTTGGAGGTTCACTGTGAGTATCATCACCTATAAAGACAGATTAGGTGTAAGCACTGAAAATGAATACGGAGAGGAGAATGTTGGATTTTACATTTATGTCTGCATGTGTGGCTTTGCATTTGTTATGGATTAGTGTAGGATTAACTTGCAGGTAACGGATTACTTCCAACATACAACAAAGATACAAACTAAAGCTAAGGCTACCCAGAGGGTAAAGAGCTAACTATCTTTATGCTTTGTTAGTGTTAAAGCTTGTTTTGCACACAGTCATGTTACAGTATTGAGTCTTTTTTTTCTTTCTGTTTTTTGTAGATGCTCCTCAGCTGGAAATCACACATTCACTGATAATTCCACAGGAAGGACAATACTTCAAACTGGAGTGTGTCTCCATAGGCAACCCAATGTAAGTTTGACTTCATTCAAAGTTACAATTTGTATTTGCTCACTTTAAAAACTGCATTTAAGGTGTCGTTTCTTCCCTTGCCTCTTCTTTGTTTAGTTTATTGATTAGAAAACCTATAGGAAAAATACAACCTACAGGATTTTCTTTCGTGTTGTCTTTCCCAGACCTGAACCAGTGCTCTGGTCTAAAGATGGAGGAGAGCTGCCAGATATTGAGCGTATGATTGTGGAGGGCAGAGAGCTGACCATCACAACACTAAACAAAACAGACAATGGCACATATCGCTGTGAGGCCAGCAACCATGTGGGGACCAGCTTTGCTGAATATATTCTGTTTGTATATGGTGGGTACTTAACTGAAGGTTTGTTTTGTTGTTTAACATCAAATGTTTTGTTTAATGACACATTATTGTTTCATATCAATAATTTATTGATTAGCGGAAAAAACAGAAGTATAGCAAGTGTTTACCTAGCACAAGAAAAACAGAAATAAAACTGTTAGAAAAACAGTCTAATGGTAAGCATTATCTCCCATTTTATTAATAGAAAAGCTTTCCAATAAGAAAAACGATGAACTTCAGCGGTTCTCCTAGAATTAGTTTGACAGCACCTGAAAGCTATATAACAAAAAAGTACATAATTAAAAATATACTGTAATAAAGACATGTAGTAAATTGAATAAAAATAAACCTTGTTGTAAGTTACTATTAATTCATGTTTCCTGTAAGTGGAAAGGTTTTTAAATTGTTTAGCTAAAGATTTTATATATAACTATCTAAGCTGGAGAATATTTTAGGCATAAAATGCACATGTACAATCTTGAGAAATTAAGGCATAAATTATTCTTGATCTGGTTTAAACTGGACAGCAATATTGAGGTTTGATTTAGCAGTTTATTACTAAATGTGATATTGTAGGATGTCATTTCACTTCTGTTTCAAACTGACCTAATTATTGTTCTGCTTCCTCCATCCACCATGTCATATGAGAATAACACATTTAAATGTGTGAGCATTTAGAGTTTTTCACCAGCATCTAAATCATTGTGAAAAAGTATTTAATCTCTGCCAGATTTGTTCTGCTTTTGCTTTTTTGTCACACTTAAATGTTTCAGTTCAGGTCAATTGTAACATCAGATAAGCTGAGTAAATATAAAATTCAGTTTTCAAATGTTTATAGTTAAATACGGGGGGAAAAAAAGCTACATAAACAATTCTGGTCCTTTGTGAAAAAGTAATTGCCCCCAAAACCTAATTTTTGACATCAACTGTTATCAAACATTTTTTTAATAACTGACAATCAGTCTTTTACATCATTGAGGACATATCCCCAATACTTTTCAGAATTGTTCCACCAAGACATATTGGGGGGTTTGCAAAGATAAACGTTTTTGTGTAATGTATTGTCATAACAACTCAATTGGGTTATGTTGAGGCTCTTGCCTGAATACTCAAAGTATTTTTTTTTCTTTCATTCTTCGCCATTTAAATGGGGACGAGACTGGTGATTGTCGTACTGTATATTCCAAGTATATTTGGGCTTGATGTCATGAACTGATTATCAGATATTCACTCTTAGGATTATCTAACAAAGAGCAGAATTCATGGGTTTATCAATTACAGCAATGTCCTAAAGCAGCATCACACCATCACACTACTACCACCAGGTTTAAGTGTTGGTATAAAACCTTTTTCTCTCTCTTGAACATGTTGGTTTACCTAGTCTGTTTCTTATTGTCTGGGTTTTTGAGTAGAACAATCACTTTAACAAAAAGAAGTTAAGCCTGCAGAACATTAGGTGTAGTTCAAGGTTCATTTGTGTCCTCCTGGATAAGTTGTCAGTGCGAACCTGGAGTTATATTAGTGGCCCAGAAAACTAAACTGTTTAGTTTTCTCCATCTGTGAATAATCCCTCTCACTATAGTTCACTGGAATCCCTGAGTCACAGAGATAGCTTTTCAAGCCTTTTCATAGCAATAGATGTTATCATCTGTGCTTGAATGTCCTTAGATTTGGACATTGTTGCTTTTTGAGATATTTCAGTTTACTTTGTTTTGTTAGATGGGTTATAGTTGAGCAGTTTCTTGATTCTACAGGTCAGCCAATAATCAGGCCTGAGTGTGTAGAGTGGAACTGAATTAGTTCATGATTTCACAACGGGGTGTTACGCAGTACTAAAATTTGTGTGTTGATTTAAAACGTTTAATTTTGAACAAAAAAAAAAGCAAAAACCTAAAAGAGGGCAATAATTTTTTTATTCAGCTGTATCTCAATATGTATTGCCTCATAAGAAGATTTTGTACTCGGGGTATCAGGAAAACATAAAGTACCTTAAGTAAAGACATTGTTCAGAAACAGGCAGTTTTATCTACTTTATTTAATATTGAACCTAAAATTGCTAGAAAATCTCATTTAATAATAAAATTTGATCATCTTTTAATCAGGACATACCTACATATTTTATAGTTTTACAAAGGCATTACCCACATGTTTAGAGAAGACCTCGCTCAACCCATGAATTGTCTGATTACTTTGTTTTAAATGAGTGGGGAGCACAGGTGTGTTGATGTCGAGGTAAAATGCAAAGGCTCTCTTGTGGGAATGAACATTCTAAGTTAATAATGTTATTATTGTGCACCTCTTTGTGATGGCAAACACAACTATCTGTAGTCTAGCTCACTGCCAAACCTTGTGCTCAAGAATCTCCTCTCAAATATGGCTCTGATAAAGTCCAATATCGGAGGATGAGAGTGCAAAATTTTTGCTTGGTTGCGGTTTAGGAAAAGACTTTGCAATCTCAAGACAATCAATGGGTTGAAAAAGCAGATACCTTGTTGCGGGAAATTAATCATCACTGCCTTTCTGTTGAGTTTATAGGTTTTATTAAATTAATCAATAAATACAAATTTGAAACAAGAGCACTGTGTTTTTGAGAAGAACTTCTTTCGACATAGGGGAGTTTCTCGCCTCACAAGTCATTACTTGATGCATAGCAGGATCTTTGGGAGATTTAGAAGAGCTTTAGGATAAGGATAAAGAAGTGGCACTATTTTTCTTTCAAATCATGTTATCTCTGTGCTCTGTTCTGTTATTCAAAGAGTATGCTGAAAGAGGACAAGGTACGGTCTGTATTATCCTATCATACCTGCTGCCCTTTGGTGAGTCTTTTGTCACATTTCATAGCTAAGTGGCTGCTTAAGAATTTGTAGTATTATTTCAGATTTAAAAAAAAAAAACTTATTGAATTTACTAGTACTGCAAGGTTTTTATATGCTCGGTAGCTTTTTAAGTCTTACACAATCAACTACAGAAATGTGAAGTACATCTCTCAGTAACCCTCGCACACCGAGGTCCTAGTTACTTGGAAAAATGAAAAATTGAGTCAAGCAGGTAAAAGATGTGTTTGACAGACTCATTTCCACTGATGATGACACTCATTCTTCAGGGCTACATTGTGATGAGCTGAATTCTTGCCAGGTCTTTTCGGATCATCTCAGCCTCTAAACCTAATTTGCTAATGACAGGGAAGCCGAGGAGCCATAAATGTCATCCATCAAGCACAATTTATCACTGTCTGAAAATACTGCCTTAAATAAACCATCCCAAGCACAATAAGAAACACTGGATACAAGACTTTGAAGCTGTATAAAAATTAGTTTTTCTAAATAAAGATGAAATCCCTATGAAGCTGTAGCTCATTTTGTTTACGTTTTACCCTCATGTCACTCTGTTTTTGAATATACAATTTCATCTTAAAAGACTTGAATGTGTGTTAAATAAACTCTGACCTCTTCTACTTCTAAAAGTTTTTGCCCCAAACATACTTGTTTTTTTCTGTCTGTCACATTTAAATGTCTCAAATCATCAAACAAATGTTAATATCAGACAAAGAGAACCTGAGTAAATCCAAAACACAATTTATAAATAATAATTTGAGATTGATAGGTTAAAGTCAGTCTTCAAGCTACACTAAGCCCATGTGGAAAAGTAATCTAGTGTCTGGTTGTGCCATGCTCAACAGCAACAACTTCCCTTAAGCAATGGCGATAACTGGCAATGAGTCTTTTGAATTGAAGTGGACGAAGTATGGAGATTATTTAATTCAGCAGCACTGGAGGGTTTTTAAGCTTGAATGGCTTGTTAAAGGTCATGTCTCCTGTGTCTTGCTGTATAACCCAATGGGAATGGGCTGAAGGTCATGAACTGATAGCCTGATATTGTTCTTCAGGGCAGGGGCAGACTTCATGGTTTACAGATGCAGGAAATTATCAATTTTCTGAGAAGATGTTGTTTCATTTTAGACTGCTTCATGTTCTAAGGCACTACTTAAAGGATTTCCTCTTTCTACAGATCGGCTAATAATTGAGCTGGATGTGAAAACTCAAGGGGAGGCAATCACTGTTTTACATAGGGCAAGATTGTTTTTTCTAATAAATGCAATGGCCATTTGAAAACTACTTCTTTAACATTATTATGAGAATTAATAATTTTAATTCTCCAGAATTAACATTATTTATTACAAAAACAAGCAAAAATAAAATTAAACATTTCTTTTTTTTGTGCTAACCTATAAAATTGACTCCAGTAACTTTACATTTTCAAAGCATGACCAACCTTCCATTTGTCAATTTTAAATTTTTGTAATGCAGAGATTCCATCATCAGTTTACTCAGAGCGGCATTAACAGGGACACTTACACCCTCACCAAGGCCCCGACTCTTCATGCACTCACAAACATGATACTGAGCACACACTTGATGATTGATGAGCTAACAACCAAGCTATGAGCTAGAAAATAGACTTGTTTCAGATGATGAATTCAATGTGCTCTCCTGTTCGCTTTCCCTTTTTATACTCAGAACTGTTTTATTACACTGTTCCAGATTAGTTCAGATATTACAGGAGCAAGTTATCACATTATTTATTTAATATTCACAAATGACTGCACAAATAAAAATATATTTGCAGAGGTGGAAAATAGAAAACTCAAGTTGTTTGGAGTGTTCTTATGCTGAAGGGTTTCTACCTGTTCAACAAATCAGTAATCATGCACTTGTGCTACAATGATTGCCAAAATAATGTAATCCATGTGCAAGCTTAGGTTTATAGCCCTGAATGTTATTAGCGAGCGTAGTAGTGCTTATGCATGACTTTTTCATTCTGATCCACAAGAGCAACTCTGCAGGTAAAATATGATAAATGCTTACCTTGACAGTCAAAACAGCTTTTGTCTAATAATGGGAAAACATAAATAATGGAGAAAGATTTCAGATGCAGATCATTTTGATAAACAAGTCATAAACTTTGTTTGGAACAATGATACATTTACTTGTAAACAACTAGGGGTTTTGTTTTTATCTGATGCTTTTTAGTGAAATGAATTCTGATTTAGGGTTTGTAAAACATCCTAAATCAGAACATTTGCAAGGCTACTTTAGCCATTTGAAATTATTTGCAAAATTGAATCGACTGCAGCAAAGAAAATCAAAATGCTGGAAATGCTATTTAGCAACCCCAGAAAAAATGGCTTATATTTTGGAGTGAGGAATCTATAGTAAACCTAAAACAATAATGTTAAACACAGGGTTTACAAGGAAACTTTGCCGTCACAAAGTTTAAACCACAACAACTTTGCCAACAATGTGGCTACATCTAAAGGGATCCAGCATGAAGAACTTTGAAAAAGCACCCCATTTCTAAATTTTTTTAAAATAAAAATTTGATTATTGTGATGAAAAGTGAAAAATAATGTGAAGAAATTTAACACAATGTTAATTTGTCAAAGAATATCTCAACCTTTGGACATCTTAAAAAGCTCTGTCCAATCTATTTCGTAAAAGTAAAAAGAACAAGACACAAATTTGGTTTCCACAAATACTATTGAAAATGTTTTAGCTTAAATTGAATTGCAAAGAAAAATGGGGAAAAGAGTTTAAACTTTAGGTGTATAAATCTGATCTCGAAACTGCTGCTATGAATGCAAAAAACCTGATTCTACCAGGGAGCTGAATAAATACATGTCACATTTTCCTGATATTCCTGATAATTATTTTTTTCTACCTTACAATTTTCTCATACAATGTATAGATCAGTCACTAGATCCTATTAAAATGCATTGACATTTTTGGTTGTAATATGCAAAATTTTGACAAAAGTTTTAAGTGCTAAGAATAGTTTTGCAAGAAATGGTAGATTAGGGGTGGATAGGACAAATAAGTAACAATAACAAAACAAACATTAAAAATGTATAAAGTCCAGTCGATTTGACAGAGGAAGTGCAACTATTTAAAATTTAAACAGTAACAGCTTAAGATTTAAAACACCGGCACTGTTTGAAGGATTTCCATTCTTGGTTTCTTAAGATGAAGTGGAAAGCATTCAGTAAAACAAGTTCTGACATTTTCAGTTCACATTGGAAGCTGTTCCAAGAAAAGGGGGCAGAGAAACTGAATGCCTGCGCTCCCGCACAAGAGAAACATGGAGACACAGAATGTCATAACGGCATAACGACTTTTATTTTTCAGAAGAAATGTGCATAAATAAGTAGTATCCAAGCAAATAAGAGCCTTGTAAATCAGTCAGCCAGTGTGTTTATCGTCTTACATTACAGGAAGGCATGCCAGCTTTAGAATATAGTTTATAGTTCACAATGCTGGAACTTAATTATTAGGAAAAAACGTCAAGTAGCTATGTCTTCACCACAACATCAAAGCATTTTCTCTAAATATATTTTATAGAGACAATGATAAGTAGGCATATGACCTAAAACATACGCAGAGCTTTCAAAGAAATAGGCAGGTATCAAGCCCCAGGCACAGATTGATTGAACAGTCACTGAAGACCATGAAAATAGAGTGATGAATCTGTTCTCTGCCTATGACTAAGGAAGACTATGATATGTGCGCTGCTATGCAAAACAAATAAATAAATAAAAATCATCATACACTGAGAGCTTTAATCTGCTCTCAATTGGACTTTAGAAGAGAACTAGAAGCCCACTGAAAGCTGCTTTCTGTACAAATTATTACTGCATGCAACAAGGATTTGCTCTGTCCTGTTGCTTTTCTGATCAGCCTGGGAGATCCCAGACATTCAGTCGCAACCAGTATTTAAAAGCTATATATGATAAGATGCAAAAGCCTGGCTAAAGAGAACATCAAGACAAGAAAGTTATATATATAAAGCTGTCCTGTTTTCACATTGAATGGTTACTTTCCAGGGAGCACAAGATGGATATCTTTTCTGTAGTGGCTGTGTGGTGAAGGCTTCGCCCTTTTGCTTAGCACAATGCAAAGTTGGATTTGTGGAGCTCTTGCAAAACCAATAAATTAGTTTCAGAGGTGTTATTGTCAATTTAGTATAAAAATCATTGCACTGGAAGTGGACTGAGTAAAGTCAGTGCATAGTGACTATGAGTTTATCTTTGAAAAAAATTGCCAAAGATGCAGGGCTACATACATATGTATGGTGTACTAGAAACTTAATGCCTATGTTTTGTAGATACTTGGAGATGGACAGAATAAATCCCTACAATAGCCTTATGTTGTTGAAGTTGAAGATATAGTAAAGTTACAGTACTGACTAGATTTAAATAGCAATGGAGTAAAAACACAAAAGAAGACTGCAGACAAAGGTCTAAAACACCTGAGATTATCCCATAGATTTATTCGATACTGTCCAGAACATAAAGACAGTGGATAAATCAGTCATACGAATGTTAAGAGAAAAACCTTAGAAGGTAGTGGACATTGAAAGAGCCACATCAGGTCCAGATAAAGAGGTGATGGCTAACCAACTGTACGTTATCTGAGTTTGACAAACTGGACACAAGGCCACCAGTGAAGAAAAGCATCCCTCTCTTATCATTTCTTCTTTTTCATCAAGAAGAAATGATAAGAGAGGGATGAGACAATTCAATTGTAAAAAATATAACAAAGGAATAGAAATTCAGGTCAAGAGCAGCATCTTTCCACACCCAAACTTAAGGAGAGCCTTCCTAGGAATATACACAGAAGAAGGTAATTCATAATTTAAAACACTTTATAAAATATTATCTGTTTATATAAACTTTATAACCAATTCTTTGTCCAAAGTTTAACTGTCAATCATACCTAGCACTAGCTACTTCTAACAGTAACTACCACTAGCACTAGCTTGTGCCCACTACTTAGTCAGTAAAATGCTATTGTTACGTGAAAAGAAAGCAAACTCATTCAAATACGACCTGCACATTATTATAAAGAAATATTTTGCTATCTAACCACTATCTAAAAAGGTTCTGTAAATATATGTCAGGTCATTCTGTAGGTTAAAAATAGTGACTTTTGAACAATGAGGATTCTTTAAGACTTTTCTTCAACCCAACAGACAAGGTCACTATTGCCCTACTGATTGGTTAAAACTACCACACTTCTGTCTGAATAGCACAAATCCAGAATTTGGATTCAAAAAAGAAAAGTTTTCTAAGCGATTAAAGGCCTGTGCATTCTGCAAGAACCAAGAAATGTATCCTTTCTGACAGAGCTGTAAGGTATGACATTAGCACTGGTTTGGAAGTTCTCACAGTTTGTTCTCGACATATAAGCATAGCGGTTATTTTTACTGTTGTTGCCCCTGGCAGTTCGTCTTACTGTTGTAGGCCCTGACAACCATTGGGCAATTGGTCAGAAATTTGTGAGTGTGGTAAATGTTTGATTTGGCCTTCCTTGGGGTACTTTAATTGAGTGTCTCGTGAAGTTTTAAATATCTTCAACAGAAGAAACACTATTGTTCTTGCCAACTTGAATAGGTTAACAAATTTCTTGTTACTTGTGGAGTGTACACAGGCTTTACGTATCCTATAAGGAGAAAGGGAAAATCGTGAATTTAAATCCTCATTGCTAATGTTGGGTAGAATACTAAACATGTACTTTGATTTATGTAAGAACATGTATATAACATTATCTTCTGCTGCTCACCTAGGGGATAATTTTTCTTCATTCTAGCTCAGCACGACGGCAAGCTTTCCTTTTTGTCACTTTTGCACTCAATTAAACAAAACCCAAGATCATGCTAAGCTATTACGTTTTGCTTTGAAACCTGTGGTCACCTTTTATATCTTGGTGTTGTTCCCCTCATCTTTTCCTACTGCTGTCACTGTCTACAACCATGGCAACAGCCAAAGACTTTCCAGGGCCTACAACAGGTAAATATCCCAATGGATGGTCATTGCAAGCCAGAATTAGTGTGTGTGATGCTGGAACTGGCTCTGGGTCAGGACACATCATGGCCTCACCCTGCATGAGCCAAATCATCAACATGCATGGATGCTCGCTCTGCTGACACTAGATGCTTTCTCTCTATTCATACCACGGACTGCATAAGTTACAACACAACATGTTGGTATTTTGGTTTGCCTTTTTCATTCTAAGTTATACCTCAGAGAGGAAAAAGTGGACCTTTGTGTGATAGTGTTGTTAAGTGTATCATTGAGCATATAAAAATGGAAAGGAAATTCATAAATTATTTGTGGAGTCTGTTCATGTTATGAATTTTGCAGAGATATTTCTGTTGACTATGCGTTAGGTTCTGTTAGTATAAATCCACCTGATACGGTATTTATTGCTTAATCGTATGTAATATGAGTGCTGTAGGTTTAAACTAATTGGGCAGTAAAATTAGTACGAGAAAACGATTATTTTCTCAATATCACTTAACATCAGATCAGCCAAAATATTGCAAGGTAATTTGCTGGTTTCTTTATGAGCGGCTAAACCAAAGTGACTGCAGTTTTCCAAGAGATGCATAGAACCAAAAGTGGCTGGTGTCATGCCACTCCTGCTGTAGTAGCATATGTCGACTCTTGTGATCATCCACGACTCTAGAATGAGATTTAGTGGCATATGCCAAATCAACAGCAGTGACTCACTGTCCTCAGATGGAATGCTGCTCATGTTAGAACGATGCCAAGAAATTTTTGACGCCTCAGACTGTCACATTAGTACTGCTTGCTTGGTGCTTAATATACATTGTAAAGCAATTAGCCAAGCTTTATTGTCAATGGAGTGCTATGAAAAGTACTTGAGGAAATGTAATAGCGCCATAATTTCCGTTGCTAAGTAACATCGTTATGAAAGGCGGTATTTTAAGGAAATGCTTTTCAAATGTCTTTTAAATAACAAAATGAGTGAGCTATCTAATCAAGTTAACTGAAAAATAAAGCAGTGTATTAATATCACTTTTACATTGTAATTCTTTCAATAATATGCCAAATTAACATGCGCATTTTCATACTGTTAGAACATCCTTAATATATCATCAGTCAGAAGTTGCATGACAACCTGATGTTAGCAAAGAGAAAATATTTTTTATATTTTAACTGAGGAACAAAAATTTAATTCTTGGAGAATGCCATATTGCTGTTGGACTTGATACAGTATATCCAGTTGGACTTGATACAGTATATCCAGAAAGAAATGCTGATACAGTATACATTTTTGGTGAGTTTTAAAAACAAACAAGGCTCAAAATTGTGCATGCAATGCACTCCCATTCATATTTGGCCATACATCCTTTAGCAAGTTACAGTCTGACCACAGATTCTTTTGAAACTATCACCACACTTCAGGCATGCTTCTCATTGAATATTTGACCACTTTTCTAAGCACATCTTTTTGACCAGCATAGATTCAGCTTTTAATTATAAACCACACATTGTGTAAAAAAAAAAAAAAAAAAGAAAAAAAAGAAAAAAAGGCAATACTAGGAGTCTGATCCATTCCAAAACCAGTTTTCATGTGTTTGGGATCATTGTCTTATTGGTGCAGCCACTTGTGTGAAAGTTTTTAGCACCTGATCCAAACTCTCATCCTCAGATAAAAGATGAGGATGTTCAAGAACACTCCAGGAGCTACTCAGACTCAAACCACCTTAAACTAAAAACTGCAGGAATGTTGCTGTCAACGATGAATCAAGTTTAACTTCGCTTTGGACTGAGAGGGTGGCAATCAAGAAAGAAGCTCCTGCACCATAATTTTAATTATGCACAAATGAAACCTACAGTTACCTACATAGACAAGTCAGAGGTCTTTTAGAGTAAAGTTTTATGGTTAGAAATGATAGAAATTACCTATTTGATGAGATGATGAGGAAAAATAGTTAAAGGAAGACTTACAGCCTAATAACTGTCAAATGTGATGGTGCTGGTCTGTTTTGAAGCCAGTCCTACTGGTCCAGAATGTGGAACACAGTAGATTCTTCAGCACTCCGCTCTCCACATGAGACAAATATAACAATAATAAAAGAAATAATAAAAATATTCTACAACATTGTAAATTATAATCAAATTGTGATGCATGTTTGCATTTGGACCAAAGTTTACTTGTTTACACACCAGAGTTCAGATGGAATTGCACACCTTCTGAAAGAAACGTGCTATACAAAGAAATCTGCTTTTACCTGTGCCAATTTAAAAAAATTCACAAATTCAAACTTATTCATCCAATTTGTGTTTTTAAAAACATTGAGGTTGAATATTGTACAAGACTAAATGAAATCGTCATATATGACAAATTAATATATCATCCATGCAGACAGTTGGTGTAAATAAACATTGCATTAATTACAAAAAATCTAAAGTGTGCTTCTGTAGAAATGGTAACTGAGCCAGAAAAGTTGCCCCATCAGCTGTTTTGTGGTATTGGCACTCTTTGGTTTGCCGTTGTGGCTTTCTGTGATGTATTACACGTCATTCTGCTGTTTTTGTGGCCTTTTTCTTAATTTTGCTTTTCAAGTCCTGTTTTTCTTAGCTAAGGATGGAAATAAGGATTTATTGGTTACATGTTAACATTTACAGAGCATGTTTGGATACATGTGGTTGCCTATTCCAGTTTGTATTTTGGAAGGAAGTGCCAAACGATAATTTTCTCAGTGATGAGAATGAATGTGAACATGTCACATGACATTTGCTTATGCCATCTGCTGACAGTGGATTCACTGGTACGAATCATTATACCCATCAACATCTAACCAAACTCAGGTTACTTTGGAATGTGATCATTGTCTCAAAACCTGATGTTGTAGCTCATGAGTCCCTGTATTGTATTTAAAATGCATGGGATTTCAAAAGGCAGCATGACACACAACTTCATCCTTTCAAGTTTTGTATTTTGGGATGATAAAAATCTTTTGTGTTTACAGGGTTTGGTAATATAACCATCATTTCCCAGGGTCACTTTGCGAAACTGAGCATGAGCCATGGCTATTTATCAGGTTGAGATAATGAGAACACAAGAGGTGCACCATAAAGACACAGGCGCTCAGTTTATAATAGGACAGACACTGGGGCATCATACTGAAGCTTGAAAAATGTTGTGCTCATTTTCTGCTCAGAAACCTAAATGCTCGTTCTTTTCTGGAAAACATGTATCAATAAAGAAGTATACAATGAGCACATTCAACTCTGGAAATATAAAACATTTCTTCTTTATGGTAGCTTTTTATAGAGATTTGTGGTTGTATCTGAAATTATTTGTACAGTTCAGGAAGATTTGTTCATTGTTTTAGTCACTAGTTTAATAGGCACACAGCAATTTTACAAACATTCTTCTTCAGTTGAGTTCTGGTTGTAACATTTATGACTGCAATTTAAAGTTGAATTTGACACTTCAAACTCAGTCATCAGTACATAGCCCAATGTCCACCCAAAACAAAAGTAGGAATGGCAAAAATATTCATAAAGTGAAGACTTATAAAAGTAGTTTGTTCAGCATTAGCTTGTACACCCAACAGTTCTCTCCGGCACATAGAGGGATTTTAAAAAGGGCTGCCGTGAGTCCAGTCTCCCTGTAGCTAACCGCAGTGGAGAATTACCATTTGTGTCAAAAATTGTACTTCAAAGCACAAAAAAATTGCCAGCATTCTGATTGATGACATAACCTCATTGTTTCTGCAAAGCTCACTACTCTACACATAATAAGTTTGTTTTATCTATGACAGTTTATCTGTGTCTTACCACTCTTCTTTAAGGCTGTCTGCAGTTAGCTTACCTTAAACAGCTTGCCTTTTCTCCATAAAAAGTTAAATTAGCCTGGATCTATAGATTTTTTTTCCCATTAAATCTAAGATTCCTGCTGTTTCATAATCCTAAGGCAAGGTTGTTTCCATGCAGCTTACTGTTTTTATACAAAACCACACATCCAGTCGACAAATTCCCGATGTAATATTTTAGTTTTTTAAATCAAGAAAACTCTCTGAGGTTTTATACAGAGTCATTGGGTCCAATCCCATTATGTTTATCTGGCAGCGCCTTCCTGTTTTAGTGGACGTGACAAAAATCTCTTTTGGTGTCAGAAAAGTATGCTCTAAAGAATGGCTAACTGTTTTCAAGACTTTTAAGTTTTCTGGCTCAAAAATATAACACAAGCTCCTTAAAATTGACATCTGACATTATTTTCAGCATACATACTGCAGCCAAGTAGTTTTCAGAAACTCTTAAGCAGTAGCACCTTGCTATTGATTTTGTTCCCTCACATCCATGCCATCTCTCATTGTTTCCTTTCAGATCCTAACGCTTTAGGACAACGTGGACCTGACCACGCTTTAATCGGCGGTGTTGTTGCAGTCGTGGTCTTCATCACCTTGTGTTTGATAATAGTTCTTGGAAGATATCTGGCTAGACATAAAGGTAAAAGAGGTCACTTGCATTCTTTTTGTAGTGAATAAAAAGATGCTGTGAGGTTTTCCACTGGTGGGTTTTTGATTTGTCTGCATATATATTTACAGGAACATATCTAACACATGAGGCCAAAGGAGCAGAGGATGCCCCTGACGCTGACACGGCTATTATCAATGCTGAGGGAAACCATGTGCATGCAGAGGAAAAGAAGGAGTACTTCATTTAGACCTCTGGCTTCTTTCTCCTTCGTTTCAATGTTCAACAAGAGACATGCAATTTCAAGCTGCCTCAGTGTTACAACATGATCTGGGTTTACTCCTCATTTATCTTTTTCCAGAAAACTCATGCTTGGTTTAACTTGACTTTAAAATAGCGTTCTCCTTTTGTAATCAATACAAACTAAAGGTTGGATTAGATTTTAGTTTTCTGGTGCCTAAACGAGACGTTTTTCTGCATTTCTTTCATCGACTGCATTAACAGGTTTCTCTACTCTTGCATAACTGTCTGCAGAATTTTTAAACACAGAAGGGACAGAAGATGTGCTTGATTTTAAGACAGTCAAGGTTGAGTTTTTCAAAGTGTTTTACTGTGAGAACAGAATAGCTGAAACACATCAGTTTATGAAACATTTACATAATCTGACTTTTCTTTCTGAATTAAGCAATTGTCTTGGATGTCTCCTGGATTTTATCCTACCATAGCCATAATGTATGACATAACATGACAAACACTTTGATATAACAAAACATAGAAGCACAATCTATGCGATTGTCCCAAAAAGAAACCATCTCTCTCTTATGAAGGTGTATACTCTTATACCTATTCGTTTTCAGTTGTCTTTTATCTTGTTATTTTATACTATGAAAGTCGGAATTTTAAAGCACAAAGTCTGAGGACTAAAAAAAAAAAAATAGAGGGAAAATACGAGAACTGTATCTTGTCTCAGGATTCAAAATGAGTCTAGATGGAGAAATGGAGTCTGACGTGTAATAAAGATTTTGGTCATCATAATGGATCAGGAATATTTGTTTTTTTGGTTGGCTATTTAATGTAAAATCCAAACTGAATGAGTGAACTTTGTGGGGCTTTATTATTTATGTTGAATTTTATTGAACAACAACTATGCTTAATGTGTGGATATTGCTGTAAAATACTTTGCTAACGTGAATATTTGTGAACAATATTGTTGAATCTTGGGATCCCTGGCACATTATGTTTTGTATATTGGCATATACACTATTTAATGTATTCTGCATCTCATGACTTTTTTCCAATATTTATCTAACCAGTTTGTTTTGCCACAAGCCATGTATATAGCTGTGAAACAGTTTATGTTTCCTTACATATTTTGTCTGCTTATGTTTTTGTTTTATTATGGCAAATGTTTCAGATCAGACAAATTTTAAACTTTGACAAAGATAACTTCAAAAATTACAATATGTTGTTTTTAGAAGCTACCCAAACCAACCTGGCATTAATATATTTTTTAAAAATCCCCCATCTTAATATACCACAATTCATTTGTAATTAAATTTGACTTGCCACACCCCGGTCTGAGTACTTTCAGAGCCATAGAATCGATAAAAAAAACTTCAATAACCCGTCTGACAACATGAGGTAGGCTAAAATATGCCACAAAGCCACACATTAGGACCCGGTCCACATAAATTCAAAATCATTTACATCTATCAATCTGCAAAGGGTAGCGAAGTAGTTCTTGAGGCTGTGTTACTCTGACGAACCACAGTGAAAGCTTTTATCTACAAATGGAGAAAACATGGAACATATTTTCTCCATTTGTGGTGAACCCATCCAGGAGTGGTCAGCCAAACAAAATTACTCTAAAACCACTTCTATAACTAATCCAGGAAGTCACAGAAGAACATCTAAAGTACTGCAGGCTGCACTTGCCTTAGTTAAGGTCATGATTCAGCAATAATAGGATCAAAAAGATAGAAATCCATTCTGACAAAAAGAAAAATAATAACACAAAGGCAAATACCAGTTTCATATTTGCCAAAAGCTGTCTTGGTTATCATGGAATACTTTTTTTTTTAGTGGGCTACAAAGAGTGGAGCATTGTGACGGACTCTGGCTGCTTCCAGAGAAGGATAACTTACTCTATGGAACCATGAAGCCGACTCTCTAGCATGGTAGAAAATCCTCAAGGAGAATATTCAGACATCAGTTTGTTACTATAAAAACCAACTTTTGGAGTGGCCTAGTCAAAGTCTGGACTTAAATCCAGATGCAGTTATGCTGAGTTTGTATTTACTCAGCTTATCTAAAAAAAAAAGCTGTTTGATGATCTGAAACATTCCAGTGTGTCAACAAAGCAAAAACAGAGAAGATCAGAAAAGGGGAAAATACTTTTTCACGGCACACCAGATATTTTCAGTAAAGGGAAGAGGAATGCATTCCATCCCTGATGAGCGTTTTCACACTTTTGAAGGTTTCTTCAAACAGGGATTCTAATGAATTACTTACAATTGAAAAAAAAAAATGACTATATGTATTTATTATTATGACTGATTCAGATTTATATGATACTATATTAATTAGTATTATTGTTGTTAACACTGAAGTAGTTGTCTGACATTACCTTTTCCATTTTATAATTCTGTAATTTATCATGAAGAACAGTACAAGGATCACCGTTATGGCCTTTGAGTTTGCTGCAAACAGTACATGACATGTTGAGGAACTGGTGAATCAAACATCCTCAAATTGTATATAATCATTGTATCAAAGAAATTGAATCACATTCCCGATGCCCATACATGTTATTTTATTAGTTCCGTATGATGCTATAAATAGTCATTTTGTACAAAGATTGAATTGCTGTAATTACTTTGCTTTTTATGGAGGGTGTCTGAGGTCTGCTTTATCTCTCAGTACTGAATATTCATTTTTCAACTATGCCACTGTAAAAAAAAAAAAAATAAAGAAAAAAAAAAAAAAGAGGGACAAAGTGCGAATTAAAAACATGAACAACTTGAAAATTGTAATTTTGTTGTGACTAGATTTATGGTGTGAAAAGAAAACTCAAGGTTAAAGATTTTTACTTGGGAATTACAGAGCTCTTACCTGCAGTCATAATATCAGTCTTTACATCTTCTGGTGAGTGAAAGTGACATATTTTAATTGACGGTGCTTAGGCTAAAGCTGCGCTGCAATTGTTATACAATGGAACGCTAATTCTTGCTCAGCCTCCAGTATAACATGTATGCAAAGTGCCTAATTTTAGAAAGATTGCTCGAGTCTCCCACTTCCGACCATTTAATGAGTATTAGAAAAATAAAAATCCCCATGATTTTCTTCCCGTTTCACGGGAAGCAGAGTTCAATATTATTAGAGATGTCAGTAGGCTGCCTTTTAAGTAGTTTTGGATTTTATTTGCTTTGACAGCTTTGACAAAGTAGAGAAAGTATTGTGGGAAGTGAAAGCTGAACATAAGGTGCTTGCTTGAAGCTTTGAGTCATGAACTTTTGGGATCCATACCTTTGGACCCCAACAGAATTTTCCTTTATGATAGTATTTGATTAAATAACAATCAAATCATGGTAAGTATTCATGAGACAAACAATTGAAGTTTTGCTTAGGATTTTAATACTATAAAAAACATCTTCATTTGTTACATATAACTGCAAAACACAATATGTTTCTTGGGTATATTATATGATAGACCAAAACAATTTAGAGCATAGTTGTGAAGGGAAAGGAAAATTATACATATTCACAGTTTTCAGCTGTTTAGAAAACAACTGAAAAGTGTGGCATGTATTTGTATTCAGCCCCCTTTACTCTGACACACCTAATTCTCTTGTCTACTAAGACGTATACTGCTGTCTTTCTCAGTCAGGTCGTCTTTGTGAAAAAGGTCTTGATCTCAATGGCGGCTTCAAACTGTGGGAATGTTTTTTCTCAGCCAGATCAGGGAAGCTGGTTAGAGAAAATGTACAAAGTTAATCCAGCCATCAGAGGGACTCTCACAAAACACCATTAAGACATTCATTTTTAAAAGGTTTTATAAACCTTTTATAAGGCTTGTGCCCTGCCTTTGTCATGATTTTTGAACTTTTTTGATTATTTTTTGGACTTTATTGTTTACAAGGTGAAATGACTCTATATGTGTTTCACTCTTTTTTTTATTTTGTAACTTCAATTTTAACAATGTTGTGTTTTTTGTGCATAGGTTCAGGGTCTTATTTTAGTGTTTGTGTTTAGATTTTTATTTAGAAGACTCTACTGTGTCCTGTTTAGTTCCACTGTGTATTCAGTCTGTGTTCATTATTCACTTTCCTTCAACAGTTCACTCCTGTTCCCCACCCATACTGACACGCACCGTGTTAATTAACTCACCTGTGTGACATTCCAGCAGTTACTCCTCTCAGGTATTTAAGCAACTGTTCTGTTCTCTTTTTTTTTTCCATTCCTTGCTTGATTCTGTGCTGTATTTACATTATTTCTGGTTCATCTAAGTTTTTTTCCTCCATATTTTATATATATATATATATATATAAGAATGAATTGAACAAATTGTTCATCAGTCCCCCTACAACAATCCTAAATTCAGAATGTTGTGTTGGTCTATCACATAAACCGCTCCCCCCGCAAAAAATGCTTTAAAATTTGTGGCTGTAAGATGTGAAAAAGCTCAAGAGTTTGAACACATTTTCAGGGCACCTCAGGGGCTTTTAGTGAGCATAAATGTTCTCACAAACAAAATACACATCATTTTGTTTTATTTTTTTAACAATTAAAATTCTAAAAATAAGTGCACAAGTATTTATTTTATGCACAGCACATTAGCTTATATGTATGTGAATAAAGTGTAATGATCTGTGTAAGCAGTGTTAAGAAATCTGGGTGATCAGGGGTAAATCGAAAACTGATTACTGAACCTTAACAACTGATCTGAAAGCCACTTGGATACTGGCAGCAAGACATACCAATAAAGCAAAAATAAAATAATACACCTTTTATGGTCTATTGTCACTGCTTCGGTGACACAAATTGCCCTTTTGAAATTTGGGGATTAATTTGGAAGCGTTGTGCAGATTACAGGGGTCACATTAAATATCGCAACATCCTTGCAGGGAGATCTCGTTCCAGGACACAAGACGCAAGTCATAATGTTCCTCCATTCTTCAGCTCCCATTGACCTTGAGCATAATGTTGCTTCCCAATAGACTAATGTCGCCATTATCAACAGACTGTCCGGCCAACCATCTGCCTGCTTCACGCAGCACAGCTCCCCCTCTCCTCTCACAGACACCGCTCCCAGTGCTCACTTCATAATCATTACCAGCAAAATCCCAGCCAGTTCAAATAAACATCAGCTCCCTCTATTGCACTCCTTCTCATTATTAAAAGCTCAGTGCTTCGTTAAGCTATGTAAATTGTGATAGACTGTCTTGAGTAATGCCTTGCAGAAAATAATGCTTAAAATCCATCATAATTTAGTAATTGGATATTGAGACAGGGGAACATTTCTGTGCAATCACAAATAGTGAGCTGGCAAATGGATTTTCTCCTTACCCTTGAAATTTGAGAACCGTACCCTGGGCTATGTGAGAATCACAGCGTGACCTCTAAGGAGGCCTTGTAAGTCTGACAAAAGTGAAGAAACTGATCCCCACTGTACCCTGTGGGCACAGTCCACATAAGTCGTCCCGCTCACAATAAGCTCTTATCATTGCAGAACAGAAGAGTCAAACAAAAAACCTCTTTGGGGAAAAATTTGTATCTTAAAAAGAAACATTAACATTTGCACACATTATGTATGAAATACTTTTTTGATTTTGAAATTACTTTAATAGCATGAGTTCCTGTTTTTAAATCCTTTTTGGCGTGCAGTGTAATTTAATGCTCTTAAGCATTTAGTCTGTCTAGTCCAAGCATCAACAGCCTGGTAGGTTCTTCTTTATCCCTCAGTTTTATTCTAGATTGGTAAAAATCTACAAAATCTTTTACAGATGAATTGGAAGCTGCATGCTTAACAGATAGGTATGTTGAAGAAATAGTTTCATCTGGACCAAGCTTGAATTAATTTTCAATATGAATGAGCTTTTTAGTCGGTACAAGTAATAAGAAGCATTGACAAGAGTTGTATGAATAGTGCCTTAGGATGACCCCTCTTTCTGTCACCCTAAACACACATCTACACACCCAACAGAAATATATGTTTTTATATGTAACTTCATCAGAATAATTTTGGAACTATTTTTCCTCATTTAGAAATTTCGCAAACTGCAAATTTGGTACTAAATACAGTGCCAGCAGCCCAACATTGCTTGTTTAGTGATATTGTAGATCACTAAAAAAGGCAAAATTCCAATTCTGCTGACAATTATTGTCAGTTACATAAACATGACTTGACAGACTGCACAAATATTTTGACATCTACGTTTGGGGAAAGTACAAACTATTTGAATAAATGCAAGTGCTTTTCTCTGGAGTTTTCGACAATTTTATTAGTGAGGATATTACTATGGCCTACAGCCAGCAGAAACCTAAAATTAGGTTTTTCAGAAAATTAGATTATTCAATACAGAGAGGTTATATTTTGATCATGATATGTTCTACACAGCTACGGCAATGCTTGCTTTCTTGATAGTTGTCAATTCAAAGTCCTCTTTTCTTCTCAAAGTTCATAATTTGGAAAACAAAGTCCCATCGTTTGGAGGAAGACTGGAGCGGCTCAAAGTCCAAGTTGCTTAAGGTTTGATGACTAGGGAGCACTGTCGCCTGCTTTTATTTATCCCGGGATCAAATCCACCTTTCCTTACCTTACAAAATCCTTCCCAAGATGATTTAAACACAGGATTAAATGATATTTTCTAGAGATTTCTCTGTTATTGATCATATTTCCTGAGATTCTGTAGCTCACTCAAAACTCTAGTGATGTGCTCTACCAGGATGGTGCCAAATGATTTAGGTTCTGGAACAAAGAACCTAAACTTATAAATCCCCGAGGATGCATTACCATGCTGTTAGTTTGGATGAATGTGTACAGTCAGAAACGATTCCTTGATTTGCTGCATGAGGGGCTCCTTTTTGTGTGGTAGTGGCTTTCCTGCTCGAATGAGGCCACACGCAGGCCCATGGATTGATGACAGAAACGGGGCTAAGCATGTATTTTATACTCATTCATCTAAACTGACTCTCACTCTCTGTGGTTCATCTTTAAATAGCCTGCTCAGGGACGGTATGTCTGCCATTTGATTTATTCTGCGCCGTACCTTCAGACCTAATTAAAACAAACTGTCTCCAATTGTTAGGGTAAATTTAAAATGACATGGACAAAATAGCACACAAAGGGCTGCTATATGTGGAAGTGGTGGAGGGGTACTCTACCTGTAGCATAAAGCTATGCAACAAACAGCTTGCCATCTGTTGGAATCTGAGCAGTAGAGATCGCTTCAAGTAACTAGCTAGGGACTTAATTAAAGTTGGAATGTTACTGAATAACTGTTGCTTCAGTAAAATGACATCAAGAAGATTTCTCTGGTTTTTAATATACATAAGTTTTCTTTTTAAAGCCAATAAAAAGTTTTTAATCTAAGAGATTATTTTAAGACAGACTTCTTGTAATTTTAGATGAATGATGGAAGAAGAAAAGTAAAGCAAATGTCTAGAGACAGCACAGTGTAAATGGTTTAAGAAAAATGCTAAATACGCATTCACTTGCGGTACTAATTTAATTAATTTGAAAAACGTTTTAAAGCAATCGTCAAATCAAGACGAATCATTTTCTTTGGAAATATAAAGTGCTGATAGGGTTTACAGTGTTATGTTAACTCTGCAAAGCACGACTGGACTAATATAATTCAAGGCCCTTTTGGAGATGACTGGCTTTAAATATCAAGAGACATGTCATCTTGGGTTTGAAATATTCGAGAAACAAGGGTTTTTAAGTTGAAAATGTGGCTACATAATAGTTCAGTAAATAATTACGTAATTAAATCTACGTTATATGTTTGTTTGTTTGTTTTTTAAGTTAGACTTACCTAATTATATAGAACGGTAAAAGCCAGATTATTTTTTTGTTAAAATCATGAAATCTTTGTCATGACTGTAAATCCATCCATAGTAAGAGAAAAGACATTATTTTATAGCAATATTGTCAATTAAAAATAGAGACTTACAGATGCATCTCATATTATGAAAAAATTGAGTTCATTTTTGTTTTCTCGTAACAACCAACTTCGCTGATAAATCTTTACATCTCTTTGTGCATAAACAAATAAATATCAATTAAAAATTACCAAAAGGAAATCAAGACTTTGAACACACTGTCCGGATTTGCATTAAGCAAGACGTTTCTTTCATTTCCTGAAGCAATATTCTTGAAGATATATGAACAATAGATTAATTATGCATAGATGGTGGGATATAATTCAAGCATTAATTTGTTATTTTTATTATGATTTCTGGTTGTCAGTGATAATTTAGAGTCACTTCATTTGCTGGTTTAAGTGTTATATAAATCCCTAAACCAGTTAAATGGTATATCAGAACATTTCATAACTCATGATTCCCTCGACTGATAAGCCTTATGGAGATTCAAATTACATTTTCCAGTAGAATTTGGCACCTTTCCACGCTGCTAAAGGTTCTGATACCTGTTTTATTGACCATTGTACCACTTTGCTTGATTGGCCATAAAACTGGCCTGACCTAAACCCCACAGAAAACCTTTGGAGTCTTGTCAAGAGGACAAACAGAGACACCACACACAGCTATGCAGATGAGATGAAGGCCGCCATTAAAGCCGTCTGGCCTCCTTTAACACCTCAGAGTCACAGGCTAGTCGCCTTCCAGGTTTAAATCCAACCCAAGCATTTCAGTGTTGTGTTTGCTTCTTCTCCAGGTGTATGAGTGGGTTTTCTCTTGGTACTTTCCCATCCTAGAACATGCATATTAGAATAACTGCCCACTCTAAGTTGCCCTTAGGTGAGAGAGTGTTTGTTCATGTATGTCAGTCCTGTGTGTCTCTTTGTTGGACTTATGACAGACTGAAGATTAGGCTAAAGTATACCTAGTTTATCCTCTGTGGACAACTGAAAGTAGGAAGTGAAGCTGATCCTGAATGGACGGATAAACGATCGGACGCATGGACATCTATCTACATATTCTCTCCTATGTTCCACTGTAGGTGTTTTCCAGACAAACTGGCAGCTCTTACCTCCAACAGAATATTAATATGTAAACAGCATGTTGAAAAGGTTCTGACAAACTGCTGTGCCTGCAGGATGCCAGCTGTCTAGATGTGGGTGGGAATCAGGTGGTGCCATTAGCTTCATTATCATAGTATTATCCTAGGACGACATGAAATTTAATCTTTGTAATTCAACATTTGGTTCTTCATCCACTAATCATGTTGTTCAAAGATAATCATAACAAGTTAAGCACATGCAGTTAAAACTGAATAGTCAAAAGAATTTCATTAAAAATGTGTACTTATTCAGAAAGCAAGTAAACAGCTGATCCTTTTTTCTTGACTGTAATGAGATGCTGGCAGTGTTCACCTCAGTTGGCTCTTTTGTATTTTCAGCTGCAGTTTGTAGGATTTTGGAAAATATACCGAAATAATTCAATAGTCGAGCTGCAGTATGTTATTATTTTTAATATTAATATTTTATGATGCTGTTTAAAAGGTAGTTACCAGGGCTCGTCCTTAAAATGTTAAGATGTCTTACTGATCCAGGAAGGACCCAGAGGTTACTAAAGGGACTTTAGATCTATCAAGGCACTAAAGGATCCTCGAAAATGAGCTGAAGTGTGGCTGAAGGGAGAAGGACTTCTGGGTTCTACAATCTAAACCCTCATATCAGATATGCGGAAGACAAAAGATGGATGGAAGCATGAGGTGCAGAGTGGTGTGTTAGTCAGCACTGCTGCCTCTCAGCAAGGACTCTTTCAAATTTCCTTTTTGATGTTCAGTCTGCATATTTTCTACAAATACCAATTTCATCTTCGACCAGAAATTCTAAGCTGACCTTTTTTTCTGCCTTGAGAGAACATGTGTTGTGAGTAGGTGCAGTATAAGTAAACAGAACTGAACTAAGTTGGATAGAAGCATGAATGGTCATCACACCTTTCTCTGCAGCAGTCCTATGTGGAATGGGGGAACTTACCACAGTGCATTGATATAGAGAATCCAGAGGAACTGGGTAGAGAAAATCCTGTAAATCTTAAAATCAAAAATGTTTAAAATGAGAAACAAAGACACATCACAAATAAGCAAATGTCTTTAATACCCGACAGTTGACAGAATTGATTTGTAACACTGTAGTGGATAATAACTGCTTAAGGCAATCAAAAAGCACAAAATGGCCAGTGGGATGTGTGGTTTACATTTTTTCAGAAGAGAAACCATGTCTGTGTGCTTTATAATGCCAGTCAGTGGAACAGTGGAGCTCTGGGACTACTCTAGTCAGAGAGCTTGGTAAGAAAACTGATTAAAGAGAAGTGAGACAAGAGAAAATGTTTAATTTAACAATATTTGGTATTCATAGGGTGACAAGCCATACAAGGGTTCACCTTGAGGGGTCATCAGGAGGGAAGGTCCAGAATCCCAAAGAGAGACCAAGTAAAGTTTTAACACAACACTTGGAAATACAATTGATTGCATTGTTAATTGCTTTGATTATCAAGTTTATTTTGGCTGAATTGAAAATGGTAATTCCACACATAGAGAATTGACAGACTGTTTTTCTTTTAGGAGTTCTGGAGCACAGAACCTGTGACATAGTAATGGATTTACAACTATAATCAATGTAGAACTTCAAGCACTGAATACAAATGAATACATTCCTTCATTCTTTCAGCGTACTCCATCATTACAGTCAAATCAAATGTACTTCTGGTGTACAGGCTTCGTGCCTGTACACCATAAGAGCAATATCATGGTGAGATATTGCTCTTTTAACGTAGTGAGTAATTTTGTATGAAAGCATTTTGTCAAGTTACATTTTACAATCATAATGAATTCATTATGTCAAGGCACAGCACAGAATATACTCCACAAACATAGAAAACAGTGAAAATGTGACCCATTTTGCTAAACTATTTAAGTAAAAACACATCTTGCAGTGTGGTCTAAATGCACAGTGCTTTTATATCCCTTTAATCATTTCTGATTTTCACAATCTAGGATTACAAACCTTAGTATTTTCATGATGTTTCCCTCCCCTATTTGCTACAAATGGAATGGTGTTTTGAGGGTAATACACTGTGTTCATTTCCCATGACACATAACATTTTGCATGTACATGTGCCGTTATTTCCATGTACGTCTACTATGTCTATGTATGTCTAGTCTGGGAGAGCCCAAGACCCACACAAACCGCTACTTCAACCATACAGAACTTCAATCTCAAACTTATTATTATTCCTTTTTAGAAGACTGCTATTTTATGAACCTTTATGTTTAAATTGAGAGGATATCGACATAGAAATTGTTGATTATATGCTTGGAAATGGATGTAAGAGGTGTTGCACTACTAACCATCTTCCTGTGTGAAGCACACTGAGAACAAAACGTGAAGCATTTTTTTATGGAGGGTAGCCATCTCATAGAAAAGAAAAGAGGTGTAGAAAACAAACGTTGTAATGGATTAGGGGAACAAGATTTTTTTTTTATTTTGTAAAAATAGATAGTTATACCCACACTGAAGATGCTTTACATGCACTGTTCTCTCTCATATTGGATGATCGTTGGTGTTGCACCACCTCCAACATAAATCTTTTTTATATAACTGCCCAATGCAAACATGACAGCTAAAAGATTTTAGAAATAGCTTTCATATAATCCCCCATAACTTTTCTTTTACTTTTTGAGTCGTTTTAGGGTGGCAGAAACCCAGTTTTGTCTGAACTCTTTTGGATCCTATAAGCTTAAGCCGCCATGTCCAACTAATCTGGATTTACACAAAGTGAAGACACAGAAAGAAACTACTGCAAACAACATTTTACCTGTCTAAAACCTTTTATTTGAACGTATAGCTTTGTAAACTTGAAATATTCGTTAAACATTTCACAAATATTGATGGATGGTATCAGTCTCAATATTCAATATTAACTGGTGCCTTATATTTAAATTCTTGATTTCTGTTAAGTGAACCTTCAAACACACCTAACATTCAATTTATGCTTGCTAGTCACAATCAAGCTCTTATTTCACATAAAAATATTACCATGTCACTGAACAATGAAATACAGCGAAGCGAATAGGTGGGGGGAAATAAACGGCACTGTTGCCCTAACCTTCACCTCCTGCACCACCGTCTCACTGCCGTTTTGTGATAATGATGCTGAAGTCACAGAGGCCCATGAAAACTGAAATGCCCCATAAATTCCCGCACCGCAGAGCCTTGATCTACTGAACCATCTCATTGACATGGAGCTTAAATTCACATTGTCCAGGTAAGAAGGATAATCATCCCACTCCAATATCCTTCCATATGTGGAGCAGTATTATGATCATATAGCTTATTAAAGAAAGGTAACTGAAACTTTTGACTCACAGTAGAATGGCACAGTTACATTCCTATGGCAATTGCTGAATTTGGAAAAAATCTTATTTGAACATGTAAAAGCTTTCTCTAAATAAATAAAAAAACAAATTGCTTCTGTGAGCAAAGGACATAATTCCAGACAACCTCTACAATAAAACACCACAGAAAATATTCACTAATTTAAACACTAAAAATATGTTTACCTCTAAGCTAGTTTTAACATAACTGAAGGCAGTTGCCCCAGAGCTTTACTGTTAAATATACAGGATAGTCAATGCCTTTCATGTTTTAAATTTTTTGTTTAAAGGAAATGTGAGATCTTCTTAATCTATAGAGGTCTAAATATCAATTGGTCTGCTTAACAAACCAAGCTTGATTTTCCAAGTCTTTGTTTAAGAAAAGTTTGGATGGAAGCTTTAGGCTATAAACGTGCAGGTTTTGCTGTATTTTCTGGTCCAAATAAAGAAGAGGACTGGCCAATCTTAATCAGCCACAAAAAGATGTCCATAGATGCCCAGTGTTTGGAGGGTAATGTTTATTTAGTGAAAACTGTTATCTAAAATTGAGTGAGGAAAGCAAAGAACATGAAATGGGTAGTGATGGGTTTGGTATCTTGTAGAAGAAAATTGGTAAATAAATGCAGGGATAGTCTGAATTCAAACTAGCAGTTTTACTTACTGTGCAATGCTACCAAGTCCTCACAATCACCAAGAAAGCCTGAAAAACTAAGTTTAATATATTAATATTTAGAGTCGTTTCTTTTTCTTGTTATAAATATTTTATCCTACTTCACCTTGTCATTCAGATTCAAATAAAGTGTTTTTCTTCTCTACAACTTTGGCAGTAGTTCATGAATTAAGGTAGTAAGACTGAATACAACTTCCTACAAAATTGTGGCTAATTCACAGTTAATTTATGATTTAACAAAATAAGTGATTATTTATTACATATGGCCAGGTTTGGCTGGATAGCATTTTTAAAATTAAATGAAAATAATAATTTAAAAACAGCATTTTGGATATGCTTGTGTGATCTTTGTCTGATTTTACAATTTGTTGGATTATCTCAAATATTTAGCTGTGACCAAAACAAATTGAAGAACACTACACCAGAATACTTAAACCACAAGGAATCAGTCCACCTTCTTCCTGTTAAGAACCATGGCCTCAGATTGAGAGGAGTTGGATTTCATCTCACCTGTTTCTCATTTGCTGTGAACTTTTTCATCTCAAGGTCAAAATACAACCACGTCATCTACAAAAAGCAAAGATGAGACCCTGATGTTTCCCAAACAAACATCTTGTTCATGACGATTCCTTGAGATCTAGTCGATGAAAACCCACAAACAGATTTGACGACACGGGGCAACCCCAGCAGACAAAATCACACCAGAACAAAATTTGCTTCGATGCC
The DNA here is from genome assembly GCA_903067095.1 of Girardinus metallicus. Classification (NCBI taxonomy): domain Eukaryota; kingdom Metazoa; phylum Chordata; class Actinopteri; order Cyprinodontiformes; family Poeciliidae; genus Girardinus; species Girardinus metallicus. Next base: position 44,321 of record CAEGAE010067512.1, on the reverse strand, counting down.
AAGAATGCACCGATAAAGAGTCCAGACAGTTTACCTCAACTAAATACCTTGAGTCAAGTGGTAATCATCAAATTAAATATTCAAGTATAAATTACTTCCTTTAGATATCTGTCTGAAAAGGGCTAACCAGCCCAAATATTTCAGATTAAATAACTGGATTGTTAACCATTAATGAAATATATGTTGACTTTGATTAACATATTGTACAAAATGAATGTTTAATAACCACATGGCTACGGTTACGAGTGATTGATTTCTTATAATCCAAGTTCTCAGAATCCAATGTTTGCATTTACATTATCTATTAGTGCCATCTGCTGGACACTTTTACTTTGTAAATTAAAACTTTGCATTCATGTAAAAATTTTAATAATTGTGAAAATTTTATTTAACAGGACTTTCTAAGGTCATCTGGCATTTAGTGGTCAGTCTAAAAAAAGAAGTGCTAAAAAACACTTTTAGTGAGCAGGTAAAACTTGGTGCCTATACTTTGAAACAATTGTTCTAAAAATGATCTTTTAGAAGTTTAAACACATTAATATTGTAAACTGAATTTCATAAATTGTTCAACAAGCATCTATAAAGACATTTCATACAGAAGTACAAGATTTTGCTGTAAGAGCAGTTTGTTTAAAAATGGAAATCATGCATTAAAATAAAACTGAAAAACAACAGAGGTTAATATTGGGAACATACTGGGGATCTGCCACTGATCCATCACTTTTACCGTCATCCGTTTTCTTTAGCTTTGCCAAAATAAGGCCAGAGTAATAATTTCAGAGTAATTCTTTCTGTATTTGTATCATTGGAACTGCTTTAATAAAACAAAAAAAAAAATGGTTAATTTACTTTACTTTAATCAAAACCTGTCCACAGACTTTGACTACTACCTGCCTTCAATGCCAAAATAAATCTGAAAGACATCACAGCAGCCCTTCTCATTTAAGAACTGGTAGAGCTGTCCAAGGTCCATGTGATTGCCTCTGTTCCCATGAGGGTCAAACATTGCTTCTTCAAAGCCTGTGAATTTGCGCAGGGAGTCTAAACTCTCAACAGTGTTGCTGTCGTCGCCTTGGTGATTAAGGGTAATATCCTCTCTGTGTCGAATCATGATCTTCTTCCATGTCAGAACCTTCACTCTGAAATAAGAAGTTGTTTTGTTTTTAGCAATGGCAATCTTTTTTCTGTTACAAAATTCTCAAAAAGTAGAAGTAATCAAAAAAGCACCTGGACCAAAATTCCTCACAGGCAGATTGAGGACCTTCAACACACACAATGCCAGGCTTCCCAGGCATGCTGAATCCTGAGAGGCCCAACTCTTTTGACCACTCCAAAATGTTCTTCCTCTTTGACTTGTTGTAGATATGGTGACTGTAGATCCACAGTCGACTGAAAACTTCTTGTGTAGTTTGAGAAGCAGGCTCCATCTTAGGAGCCGGTGCTGCTGATAAGCTCTTCTTAATGAAATGTTCCAGGTTTTCTTTCACCCAGTCCACTGCAGCAAGCACACATAAGTCTCCCAGGCAGTTTTTCATAAGGTATTTATTGAGATCTGTCTGGATTTCTGTCTGCTGGGCCCTGCTAAGAGCTGAACACCTAGACCATCAATAAAACATTTGATCAATTAATACAAACATGTTGGAAAACAGATAAAAAGACAAAGAGTGCTAGTGTGAAGTAAAGGGATGATTCACTGCAGGATCCTAGTTCTAAAACTTTTTCTGTCAAGATTACATAGTTTACCACACTCATATTTCTCGAGTTCTCAAATATTTTCAGCCATTCAGGATGGAAGGAAGAAAGCCAGTACATGTATACTGTATGTATGTTGTCATAAAGTTAAGGATTTGGTCGTTTTTCCAAAACCTTTAACATTTATTTTAATAACCAACACATAAAATACATGCTTACCTTACTGTTATATCAGGTAACACACTGGGGTATTCAGACGGATAGGCACAGGTCAGAATAAACTCCGTCTAAGACCAAGTTAAGGTAGAACAAGGATAAATAGTAAACCTTTATAATTTATAAATTAACAACTTTTAGCTTATCATTACACACTTATTACCTCATTCATAACTGAAGAGTCCAGTTTCTGTTTGATGAAAAACTGGGGTCTGGAGGGAGGAGGCTTTTCCCCAGAAGCCGAGTTTTCCACGTAGCTCCTGAGTTCAGCCAGAGACAGCTGGTCGGTGAGCTCCAGCTCGTCCTGACCGGGAAACATGCTGGTTAGCAGCTCTACCTCAGCGAGTTGAGACTCGGCCCACTCCATGTAAGACATTCTTTAAAAACAAATAGTGACGTCGAGTTACATTTATATTAACCCGACCTCGAAATCCCAAATAATTTTCTAATTAACTCCCGGAGATTTCAACTCGGACTTTTACAAACGGCGCACGCAGGAAGTAGTCCACCATTACTAACGGTCCGTCAGCGCTTTCGCCATATTGTGAGTGCCTTATTGGTTCCTTTTGGAAAGCAGATGTGCATATATTTGCTTCTTTCCCAAATGAAACAAAACACATTAGCTTACGTTAATCTGATTTGTATTGAACAAAAAGATATGCTCATTTTGCAGTAGCATGTTGATCGATGTGACAAACATTTAAAAAGTTCTACTTGCGTGCTTAGCCTACCTATGAAATTCTATTCACTTAATTTGACTCGGTTTCAAGGTTATATTTATATTTTAAAATATACTGTGTGCGTACGTGTGTATGGTTTCTTAATAAAAAAAAAATGCCACTCACAACATGGGGAGCGTCATTCACGTACGATCCCGGAAGTTCATGTGGTGGTTCATGTGGCTTCTATGACACACATCACATTTTTGTTCCTCTCCTGGCCGCATGTGTGTCATCTGGTGTTTTTGAATCAAATCACTGTATCGGTTTGATCCAAAGTTATATGTATTTTGTATGTACGTCTAGTCATTCCTGTTTTTTTTTTTTTTCGAAAATAAGTTAATGATGTCCGGACTTAGGAGCCCAGCTGAACAAAGTAAACGAAACTGAAAACGGTAAAGGCTTTAGCCTCTTTGCGACAGTAAGTTGACTTTTAAGAGTTTATTGTCACATTTGTTCTCTTAAAATGTTAGTGTTGTGTGACTCGTTAAGACGTTCTTAGGTAAACGTTGTCTCTTTGACATTCATCACTAAATTAACTGACTTAGGGAAAGAATGGGAAAGAAGAGGGGGAAAGACAGAAGCTTCAGAGAGGATGAAGACGTTGAGTTCACAGGTACATTTTGAAGTCAGATGACTTGCATGTAATTTAATAACCTTCTGAAAAATATAAAAATGTTTTTTTTTTTTATCGCACAGGTCCATCCTGCAGACATATTAGGAAAGGCACTGACCAAACTCTTATAAAGAAACTGTCTGCTCTTTCTGATTGGACGAGATGTCAAGAATGCAAGCATGAGGACAATAAAGAAAATATCAGTACGACCAAGTCAGAGGAATCTGAAGAGGAAACAGTTCCATTATGGATGTGCTTGAAATGTGGACATAGGGTGCGTTTATAATAGGTCTTTATTGCACTGATTTTTTTTTTTTTTTTTTCAGTGTATGAATCTTTTTAGATGACTATTCTGTTGCTTCTTATTAGGGATGTGGGAGAGATTCTGAGAACCAGCATGCCATCAAGCATTTTGAAACTCCTAGGTCAGATCCACATTGCCTAGTGGTCAGTTTGGACAACTGGAGTGTGTGGTGAGCATGTTTTTTGTGTGTGATAAATAGGGACAAATATAATGTATTAAAACCAACAGTCTTATTATTTTCTTCAAGGTGTTACATATGTGATGACGAGGTGCAATACTCGGGCACAGGGCAACTGGCACAGCTGCTGAACATCCTGAAAAAACAAATTTCTACAGATCCCATGAAGAGACCTCAGAAAAGTAGGTTTTAGTGAGTAACTGGATGTTTTATGCAAATATGGGATTAAATGTTTTATTATTATTATTATTATTATTATTGTTATTATTATTGCTTTAGTATATTTAATGTTTAGAGGACTTATTATAAAAATAGCATTATTCTCCACCAGGATGTGGAGAATAAAGGTACTTAATTGCTCCTTCTTAAACTCATCCATCTTTTCTATTAATAATCGGGATGCTTCAAAATTCTTATTGAGACAAAGCACTTGTTCACAAAGAGGACAGGAAAAATCATAATTTTTCAGCCCAGTGAAATAAATGACATGCACTTTGTATTACCAAATTGTTTTCCCTATTTAGGAGTGAAAGAGGATGTGGACCTGAAGGAAATTAAGCCAGAGACAGAAGCTGTAAACACAGAGGAAAGTGAGGACACTGAGAACAAAAATGGCAGCAATAGGCGGAAGAAAAACATCAAAAAGGAAAATGCTGTACAACCCCAAAACCACAATGCACCTGAAGAACGCTGCAGTGTTCCAGTGAAAGGGCTGAGCAATCTTGGAAACACGTGTTTCTTTAACGCAGTCTTGCAGGTAAAGTTGTCCCATTACCATATTTTAGTCTAGAGAGAAGTCGGTGTTAATCATTCTTATCACTGTCCATTTGCAGAATCTTTCTCAAACTCAACTTTTGAGACAAATTCTCAACAAAGTAACAGAAGAGAAAATGAGCCTCAACATTAAACCCGATGCCTCCTTGAATCTGGTATGTTTTCACTGTGCATAGCCACTTTATCACCCACGTAGACCTCACCCAGGCTTTAGACTGTCATTAATAAAATATATTTATTCACTCTGAGTGCAGGAGCCCATACTGGTGCAGTTAGACCAGCCTGGGTCTCTTACATTGGCTATGTGTAAGCTACTCAATGAGATCCAGGAGTCCAAAAGGGGTGTGGTAACACCGCGTGAGTTGTTCACACAAGTTTGTAAAAAGTAAGTGTCATTATTATTGAAGTTGGAAGTGCTGAACTTTACTTTTGGTTCTGTCCTTGGATGCATTAGAAGTTGTTCATCATTTCGTCTGATCTCTGCAGGGCTGCCAGGTTTAAAGGATTTCAGCAGCAAGACAGCCAGGAGCTTCTCCGCTACCTGCTGGATGGGATGAGAGCAGAGGAACTTAAAGTATGCATGTTTTTAGTGGATTTCCCTTTATATCACACCAGAAATAAAGTTTTCTCTTCTTTTCTGACCAATATGGAACATCAAAATGTCCCATATTTAGTACACAAAATAATTTTATATGTGTATGTTACAAAACAGATACTGAGTCTGGCTATTAGACTCATATCTGTACTGTGTTCTACTTATGATTTTTTTTTTTTTTCATAATTTATGTCTAACCTTTGTACTGCAGAGAGTAAGCATGGGAATAACAGAGAGTTTGAAACAGTCAAGTAAAGTTACAGATGAAGAAAAGATAACAGCTGCAGTTAAAGGTAAGCCGATTACACCCGTTGTGGTCTACCTTGCATGCATCAAAATCGATGATTTGATTTTGGTTTAGTAGTCTTAACTATGTTTCCTTGTGTTCTATTTTTTTAAGAGTATGAGAAAAACGGAGTTCCTAAAAACTTTGTGGACCAGGTTTTTGGCGGTGAAATGACCAGCACAATAATGTGCCAGGAGTGCAAAACAGTGTGTACTTGTAGCACAGAACTCATTCACATTTTTTCCGTAGTTAGTCACAAACTTTCATGTGTTTTATTTGGATTTTATCTGCTATGCTAGCTAACACAAAGTAAACCGTCATTGGGATTTCGCAGGAAAATTGTACATGGTATTTCAAAGTTTTCATTAAAAAATATAAACCAAACTCAGCCATATCTGAACACTATTTTTCAAATCTGGCCTGTTTGTAACTTCTTCCATCATCTTATAAACTCTGGCCAGCAGGAAAACCCTGCCACTTTGTCCACTTCAAGATTACATAACGTAGTGTAATTAGCATTACATAAAATCCTAATGAATTATATTGAAGTTTTTCATTGTAAAATGACAAAATATAATATTCCCTATCGCTGTACACAATAATAGCTTTTACTCCCTCACTTTTGTTTTCAGGTGTCTGTTGTCACAGAGATGTTTTTGGATCTTTCCCTGCCTGTTTCCGATGAGGTGAATCAAATGTTTTCTTTAGACCGTGAGTTGATATTTGTCTTAGAGATGTTTTCATTAACATGCTTGTGTGTTTGTGACAACCTCTTGCAGGCATACAGAAAGAAAAACCCCAAAAAAGTGTTTCCAAGGACCAGTGAATCAAGCCAAGATGAGAGAAATGGCTCTGATTTGATCAGTGGGAATGACGATTCTACAACTGGGGGCAGCAGCAAGTACCAGCAGAAAAAGGCTAAAAAGCAGGCAAAGAAGCAAGCAAAGGTATTTCATCAGTTGCAAATGTGTAATGTTTTTGCAGCTTTTGTGTAAATTAATCTTTCTGGTGTGTAAAAATAAATTGAAATATACATTGCGTTCTTTTTTTAGCATCAGAAACGGCAGCACAAGCTTGAAACCAGAATAGCTTTAGGAAATTTGACATGTCCAAGCAACGCAGATGGTGACCAAATTGATGTTACTGAAGATGCAAAGGACACAGAGAATGCTGACCATATTCCACATGAGGAAGACTCACCGAACGAACAAGATCCTAAATCTGTCTGTGAATCTGAACAGGATCAGAATGTCGAGCAGGAGAACGAGGAAGACAAGGATTCACCGACTGACGATGTCTCATTAGCTGAATCGTCAGCCAGCAACCGTTTTACCGTCTTGTCAGAGGAGCAGCACTCGCACGACAGCACTTCATGTAACGAAACGTCCAACACGGATCTAGAAGGAGAACTGGACACACAGTTGGCAAATCAACTGGAACAAGTGACTCTGAATGACGCATTCATAGAGGATCTCGATTCCATGGATCCAGCCCTAGAGAGTGAAGACGAAGTGGAATACACAATAATAAACCAAGACCCAGAGCTGGCCTTCAACACCCTGTCCACCAGGACAAGCCCAGAGAAACAGGAGTGTTCAGTGCAATCGTGTCTTTTTCAGTTCACCGAAGTGGAAACGCTCACACAGAACAATAGCTTGCTGTGTGTCGCTTGCACTAAGCGGCATAAGAAGGGCGAAAAAACTGGAGGTACATAAGTTTATGCATCGTACTAACATGACCCACAAATATTTAGTGTTTTTAAAAGTGACCAAATATAATATATCCAAAAATTATTATTATTTCTTTTTATGGATTTAGGATCTAAAAAGAACATCTACACTGATGCCTTGAAGCAAATGTTGATTTCCTCCCCACCGTTTGTACTTACCCTTCATATGAAAAGATTTCAGCAGGTACGACAACTTGATAAAGTGCATTTAAGCCTTTAATGTGTTTTATTTTAAACACATTAACTTTTGTCTCTTTCTTGTAGAACGGTTACAGCATTTGTAAAGTGAACAGACACGTTCAGTTTCCTCTGATTCTGGATCTTGCTCCCTATTGTGCAGCCAAATGCAAGGTTAGTGCTGGAAATATTTCTTTGTGTTTTGAAAACAAGCAGTTTTGCAATTACTGACAAATATTTTGTTCCACACAGAATATTTCTGAGGGAGACACTCAGATTTTGTACAGCCTGTATGGTGTCGTAGAGCACAGTGGGACTATGAGGTCAGGTCATTACACAGCCTATGTAAAAGCTCGACCTGACTCTTTAAAATCCTCATCAAATGGTAAACAAGGTAGGTGCAGTTGAGTATGTCAGTCGGTAGAATGGATCGTTTCTGAAAATGGTATTGGTGCCCTTGAAGTTCTTCCACATTTGAATCACAGTCAGATGTCAAGTTTTAAAACAAAGCAAATGAAAAACATACTCAATTGCAGCAAAACATGATTCTACAAAGTAATAACTCCCATGGTATGAGTACAAATGTATGCCACATTTTGTAAAACATTTTTTTCATAGATTTTTATTTCTACATTAATTTAAAAACCACGCATCACTTTCCTACAGTAAAACACTACTTTTGTGTCTGTTTTCACATAAAGTTCCTCTTTAATATCTGCTTTTGCAAGGCGTATTACATTCAGTAATAAACACTTTCCCTTTCAGGAGAGACAGACCTTCCCAGAGGATCCTGGTTCCATATCAGCGATACAAGTGTTCAGTCTGTCAGTGAAAGTAAAGTTCAGAGCTGCCAAGCCTACCTCCTCTTCTACGAAAGAATCCTCTAATTTAACTGTGCATATATACTCAGGAAAGACCAATCGACTTGCTGCTTCAACTCCATGCACAAGAAATCCTATCTAGGACTTGTTTAAATTTTGCATAAAGAGTATTTGAAAAAAAAAAAAAAATTTAGTTACTTGTTGTTCTGCTAAATATAAGTCATTATATTCAGCATAATAAACATTAAGCCAACTGGGAAATGAGGGACGAATGATAATCTACGAAATCTATAAATGCCTGCGTTTATTTCTATGATAATTTCTCATGTAATTAAAAGCTTTAAAACTGGAGTCTTTTCGTGTCTTTTCGCTGACGTTCACTGAGCATGCGCAGTAAGCGCTGTTTGGTTTTCCTGTTTCTAATGTCACATGACAAGAGGAAAGTCCAGCTTCGGTCGACCACAATCTCCCAAATTTACTTATGTCAGTGTCAGTCATCTAATATGGCAGGTTAGTGAATGTTTAACTCTTTTTTTTAAATAAACATCGTTTGTTTAAAGTTATTAACGGATGCTCCTTTTTTAAGGCAACAATAGAAAGGAAGATGTAGTTAAAGCTAACGGTATGGCCCGTCTATCGCAAAAAAAAAAAAAAAACCTACTCAGGTTTGTAAACATGACTATAAATGTCACAAAGAGTTTGATTTTGGAAGGAAATATGTAGGAGTCTGAAGAATTTGCAGATATTCGGCGCTTTCCGCTGCTGCTCTTACTTAACTTGGCTAAACATGAGTCAGCATTTGTAGCTGTTGAACTTGTTTAAAACTGAAGTGTTAAACTTTAATCCAGGCAAGTTCACATTGCTAACCTTGCAACTAATTTCAAATAGGTATGTTCACCATGGTATTGACAATAGCAGATTTGTTGTATAAAACATGTATTTTTTTTTCCTTTTGTATTTTTATTCTAATCTAAACATACCAGCTGTTTGTTCTCTTTGTAGCTGTACAGGTACCAGTAGTAGAACATAAATGAGTTGTATTTTGTCATACTCTTAATGTATTGCCATAAGTTTATTTTGATTATGACTTTGAAACCGAAAGCTGTCGATTATCTTGATTATGACGTAATACAGTATGTCGTAATATACAATTAAAAAAATGAATAGATATCAAAATGTTTAAAATATGAATAAACGTTTAAAGCATATTGATAAAACATAGTTTGTGAATAAAACAATGTTTTATCCATCCACCCGTTTATCCTTGGAGGTGAAAAATGCTGATTATAATTATGAAAACGACTTCAGCTAGGAGATTTATAATGCCTCTTAGCCAATAGCAGCATTTATTGTTTAAAACCTCTTGGCCTTATCAGACTGCAATATTTGCAGACCATTAAAGGTTACTGACTTGTAGCATTGCTTACTTGTATACAAAAAAAAAAAAAAAACATTTCCCTGACTGACAGTCATGATGACTATTGTTACAGTAGGAGGAAATAAAGGGAAGCTTGCCAAATTTATAAAACCACTCTGGGTCATAAATAGACAAATAGGTCTTCTAAATAGACAAAATTAAGTTACAAAGCGGCTTATAGACAAAGTGAATGTTTTGAAGTTACCATCATAAAGTTCTGATATCAGTCCCCCATAGAAAGTGTTTACTCAAGTTGAAAAGGTGTAAAAGGTTCAAGCAGCTGACAGTTAAAGAAGTTCCATAAAATTAAGAAGAAAGTTATTAAAAAGATCCTGTACTTATTCTGGAATTTACTTTAAAAAGATCATTTCCAAACAGAACTAAAACAACAGAGAATTCCGACTGATTTAATAATCACATTTTACACACATCGCTTGTTGTCAACTCGTAATATTACTTTGTTCTCACCTAATAGAATTTTGGCTCCTCTTCATTGTGTGTGAAATAATAGTTAAAACATTATGCATGTTTTTGTCTTGTTTTTTTTTTTTTAAACTATTACAACAAGCTATTTTTGCCTCCTAGGGTGAGCCTCTGAGAACCATGACTCTCCAAACTCCTCGCACATCAGCATTCACCTTTCAGTCTGCGTTGCACAGTGCCCACGTTCTCCAGTGTCTGAATGAGCAGAGGCAGCAGGACATCTTGTGCGACGTGACGTTGTTGGTGGGGGACCAGAGTTTTCGGGCTCATTGCTCGGTCCTGGCCTCATGTAGCGAATACTTTCGCAGCAGGGTTACTAGTGTCACCAGACAGAATCCCATCATCACCTTACCTGAAGAGGTTGGTGCTCCAGCATTCACCTAAATGATTTTATAAAACTGTTAATTATGTTCGATAGATTATGTTAAAGCATCATCTGTTTGAAGTTTGTCAGAATTTTATCATGTTACGATCACAAACTTCCATATTTGTACTTTATTGGTGGACCAGCTCAAAATGTGGCTATTTATCCCAAGCTTTGTGCTGCTCATGGTGGATTACGGTATAACTACACATTTCCAAGACATAGCTGTCCACCAACTGACGTGCTGAGAGCCACAAGAGAGTTACTGAGAAAAACATCCAATTCTGGGGAAGCCGCAAAGATCCCTATCTCCTGGAGTTTGCCTTTTCTGTAAGAGAGGGAAGAAGAAAGCCATTATGAAAACAAAGCAGAAGGAAATCTTATTCATATTGCAGTTTGTATGTTCCATTAGTCTGAAAAAACTTTTCAGAAAACTGCATAACTGCTGAAACATTGACTAAAAACCCACTGGTTTAGAGTTGCTGTTAATAACACCCGGAACATTGATCAATATATTTGATGTATATGTGTTTGATGATTTTGATGGTGGCATTTGACAAAATGTAACGTTAATTGCTTGTTTCATAATTGGGAACTGTATTGTGTGTAAAACACTTTGAACTGCCTTGCTGCTGAAATGTGCAATACAAATACACTTGACTCGTTTGCAGTTTGCCACTAACCATGTAGGAGCCACAGCAAAGACACTAAAGAAAGTGTTCTTATCAGCTTACTTCTGATCAGAGACCAAAAGTGAACTTTGTGATTTTCTTCCAAAATTCCATGTAGCAGGAATCCGACACTGTGCATCACCCTAAACAAACCACCCCCACAGTGAAAAATGGTGGAAGCATTACACCATAAGGACATTTTTTCAGCAGAAGCATCAAGACTGGTTGGAGTAAGACAATTCAAACTAACATATGAGAAGAAAATGGCCAGAGGTTGCAGAATTGTTCACTTTGTGTTGGTCCATCACATAAAATCCCAATAAAATGCATGGAAGTTTGTGGTTGTGACTTGACAGTTTTTGGAATGTATTTAAGAGCATGCTAAGTTTAAGTTTATAAAAATTAAATACAGCTATTTTTATTGTAATAACCAGTGCTTCTTTACAAGGCTAGCCAAGTTTTATTTCAGCTTTTTATGGTGGCGATGCTTCTGGTTTAACAAATGTCCGTTTTCCACAGGTGACCGTGGAGGGGTTTGAACCCTTGCTTCAATTTGCCTACACATCAAAGCTGCTTTTCACCAAAGAAAACATCCATGCCATTCATATCAGTGCTGAGATTTTAGGATTTCGCAACTTGGAGTCAGGCTGCTTTGATTTCCTCATCCCCAAGTTTTTAGAGAGTAAGAAAACCTCCCAGGACATCAGGAGTAAGAGCTGCTGTCAAAGCTCGGAGCCGGGCACCAGTTCAGACTCTTGTGTAGAAGGTAGCCATGCAAAATCGTTTGAGTCAAACAGCTCAGTGCCTTCAGGTGGTGATGAGCAAACCGACTTCTCATCACAGTGCCCTCAGATCACACAGGGTCAGACAAACAGTGGGGAGGAACACTTTTGTTTTGAGAACTGTGGGCCGCAAATGACTCCCTTATCTTTAGAGTTAGCAAATGGTGTGTGCCCCCTGTTGTCTCTGCCGTGCCCAGGCCCCGACAAAGCCGATCATTCCTCTGATTTTTGTGAAAAAGACATTTTACAAATAGGAGATGTAAGTGATAGAAGTGAGTTGAGTGTGGTAGGGTGTGACGCACGATGTGAGCTGTCAACACCAGGGGATGAGAATCCACCAGAAATCACTGAGCCGGGAACCGCAGATAATGAACCGACTGTTGAGACGCTTGGTGCTGAAGCCAGCTGTGCCCCAGCCTCCTGTCCACTGAAGACGTCAACAGCAGAAGATTGTACTGCAGTATTACAGCAGGCTAAGGTTTGTCCTGAGCAGGGAGCTGCTGGCGAGTTATCAGGACCTGCCTTAAACCCCCAAAGCTTAGAGGCAGTAAATGGAGGACGCAGCCGCGTAGAGAGGGAAGTGGCCGAACATTTAGCTAAAGGGTTTTGGTCTGACCTGTGTCCAGGTCAGTCTCCACCGCCATCCCTTGATTCGGCAAGCCAAAACAATTTGACCAAGGCCTCAGACTTTCACTGGCTTAGACACTTGGATCTGAACTCCAGTGTAGGCGACTGTCCCTTCCTACGGGACCTCGATACGGAAGACGAGCCTGGTACACATGCTGACAACTTTTCCCAAGCAGAGAAGAGTCCCTGCACGTCGTCCCCACTCAATTCTGGGGATGAAAGTGAACTGGAAACAGACGGAGACACTGAGGCCAATCACAAAAGAGCAGCAGAGGTCATCGTCACAGACAGGCAATTTTATTCTATAAGTTTAAATAGATAAAAGTAAATCTAACATCTAATCCTTTTTTTATAGATTCAGCTCCCATTCCCGGTGGAGCAGATCTCTGAACTGAGCAGAAGTGCATTCCAACAGCTCGTTAGAGACCATCGCCTGACAAAAGAACAGCTTGAGTTTGTCCACGACGTCCGCAGGCGAAGTAAAAACCGTGTGGCAGCACAGCGCTGTCGGAAGAGGAAGCTCGACAGCATACACCAGCTGGAATGTGAAATAAAAAAATTGGTAAGTTCACTTTTATGTCTTCCGCTTTCTTATTATAATTCAAGGTTTCAGCCATAAGACTTGATAGGACCATCATTCACATTAAATAAATAGTTCAGGTCTGATAAAAAGGTAAAAGCAGTTATATTAGCTCCAATCGATAATCCTCTTGGCATCTTCTTTTGGCATCTAAGACCAAACTACACTTATAGCATCTAAACATAACTCCTATTTCAAAAACATTTTTGGTTTATGCAAATGTTATTTTATGAACTTTTAAACCATTGTCACATTGCTTTTAGTGGTTATTCACACAAAGCTGACCTTATATTTAAGTAAATTGGTGGACCTAAAACTTTACTTCAGTTTAAGGGTATGTTACTTTATTGATTTTAACTTTGTGTTACTATCCTATTAAGTAACTAATGCTTCATATTCCCTTGAATAAACCATGATGTTGGGAAGTGTTTATCTTTCTCTTATTTAGCTGTTGTTTCAGCATCTCAATGACTGAAAATGTAGACCAACTTTGGACAAAAATGGTACAGTTAGAGCCTAGCTAACTGACCTGTCTAATTGACCTAATACATTAGTATGGTAACTGAGATATCCTGAATTATAGTATCTTACCAAATATTGAAGGAAAGCAGTCTGTTGTAATTGTGGTATCGCACACACCAATATTTTAATCATGAATGCAGATTTATTTCAGTGCAGAGTTTCAAGTATAATAAAGGAAACCTTAAAAAGTAAAAATGACAATGTACAAACTAACGAGTTACTGTCTTTAAATTCTTTTAATCTATCAGTGATTCATTTCTCTCTACAGAAAACTGAAAAAGAGCAGCTGATTCAGGAGCAAAAAGAGCTGAAGAAAAATCTTGCAGAGATTAAGCAGAATGTGTGTGGCCTCTGTAAGAGCGTCAACATCGAGCCTGATCAGGACCACTTGCAGCTTCTCGCTAACCTGTCTTCATCCGACTTTCCCGTCTCATCGCCCAGCCTTGTAGCAAATAACACAGAGTCACAGCTTGCTGTTGAAATGGTGAGTTCCTCTTTAGAGTGTGGACCGATTGTACCACCTTTAGTTTCCATTCAAACTGCAGAGCCACAATCCTGCACAAAGGACATAGGCTGTCCTGTCTCTGCTCCTTCGCTTAGTGCCTGTTTGGACATGTCCAACAGCTTGTAATTGGGTCACAGTCTCAGTGTTATTCTGAAATTTACAGGACCAAAAAGCAAACGGTTAATCATCGTTTTACACTGCAGTCCTCAATACTTCCTTTTTATTTCATTGACTCATGTCCTGCTTTAAAGGAGGAACTGAATCCAAACACAAATATGTATCATTTCATTTTCTGTGAATCTAACGGGCATTTCTCCACAATAAACACAGAAATAAATATTCATGATTTCAACAGTAATGCACTGTTCCTAAATGAAGTCTTTAGAATGTTTCTAAACTGAAGTTAGTTTTTCTCAGGGAAAATTACAACCTGACTGTATTTAAATCCCACTTAATAACTGTTTTCCAGACAAAATTATTTTTCATTGCGTTTTTTTTAAATTAAACATGCACAAAAAATTAAGTGTTCAGTAGATTACAAATAAATTTTAGAGCTAAACTACCTTCTCAGCAGCATTATGCAATTGCACATGCAGACTAATTTTCATCCTCTTACATTTTAAGAAATGGTTCTATTAAATTTGATAGTGTTTTGTGAAAACATTAGAACTTCTCTGATATGACTAAAAATGTGCCTTATGCTTCAGTATACTATCAATTCAACAAGATTATGTTGTTTAATGAAAAAATGTTTATTGTCTTAAGCACTGTTGCACATTAACCCAATACTAATGTTGATGGCATTATCTTTAAATGTTAGTTCTTCTGCATGTTGAGCATTGTTTTTATAAAATGGTTTTATGAATTACAAATTCAAATAAACATTTTGTTAATAATCAGTTTTCTTTAAATCATTTTAACACACCACAGTCGGGGATTTATTTATGTTTTCTGTACATTTGCAAACTTTGGCCAGCAGATGGAAGTGTAGCTCTGCCTTAAAAGCTTGACTTTATTGATTAAATACAAAAGTCTTCAAATTTACAATTTATTTTGGATTCTTCATACAAATTACCATTAGTAACCTTATTTTGGAGGCCATTTTGAATAGTTGATGAAAAAAAAAGCAAAGATTTCAAACAACATATAGGTTTGATCGCATAAAGCCCAAGGTATTATGGTATAATTATTATATTCTTATGTAACCAAATTGACCAAATGAGCATCATATGGCCTTTTGTTCCTTTTAAAACTGGACTGAGGTACACACACTCTCTCACTAAGGTCCCCTGTCATATGGAGAAAGCAAAAAAAAATATTTGATTTTAAATTGTACAAACCATGAATTGATGTGCTTTTTCATCTTCAAGGGTTGATATGGCTTATAGACTCTGAGAACAAGAATGTGGTGTTGTGTAGAAATGCATAACCTCTAATAAAAATATCCTGTCCCTAAGATACAGTCATCAAAACATTATGATACAAAGTATTACCAAATACTTTGTTGTGTTTATTACATCAATGTAGCTCTTCTGAAGAAGAAAAGTGTTTAGTCAATGTGAAAGAAATTTCAAATTGAGCATACAGGAATGTCTTAAATAAGATACAGATTACCACAGAAGTGTTTTCTCCTCTCCTGAAGCGCCATTGTCTGGCAACTTTAGGATGCGTTCCTGCTTCATCTGAAGCAAAAGACTGAACTACCTGTTATCAGATTTATGTTTGCTGCAGCGTGGATCCATCTAAAAGTTGATGACAAAAACTATCTGCCACACAGTTGTTTTAAAGGGATGGTATTATATATTTTCCAGGTGCTGCATAGTTTTATTTTGTAGCACAATCAAGCAACTATGTTACCTTCAATTGTTATAAAAAATGCTATGTATATAGAAAACATGACTCAAAAAATTTTACTTTGTAATTTGACACCATGAAATTGGGCATCTACCTCTTTAAGAAGCTCCTACTCTTTCCCTCAGGAAATCATCACACAATCCTTCTCACGTTGTTTACATCAGTTATTAGAAGCGCTTCTAATAACTGATGAGCTCATCATAGAAGTAGTTCCTATGATGAGCTCAGCAGACTTGCAGTTCCAACAGATGTTTGCTTACTGCTGCTGCCGCTAGTCTGTTGGAGCTGAGTGGGGAAGTTGTTAGGGAAGGGTGCTGTGTGACGTGGAAGTTTGGCTGGAGATTGGAGCTTCAAGGAGGAGCCTTGTGGAAATAGGAGGAGCCTAAATGCCCGCAAATGGTTGCCACAGGAGAGTCAAGGGTTCCTAAATCATGCATTAAAAAATCAAAACAATACTCCAGGTATGTTTTTAATGAGGGAATAACATAACATGATATAAAGCTCATACTCCCCCTTTAAGGCAGCATTTTTTTTTTTCAAACTTTGTAATATTATGAATTGATAGAAGGTTGAATTCAAAGTCGTTGCAAATTTGTCAATATGCTTTTGTCCAATGATACTTAATTTTTTTTATTTGAAATGTAATGGCTACAACTTGTGGATGGTAAAGTAACTTTAAAAAACTTTTGCTTGATATATTACCAAGTTTAAGTGTTACATTTAGAACAACAAAAAGAAAGAATTTTGTCATTCAAAAATAGACAATAGCAACTTCCAAATCAGCATGGGATAAATTAAATTAGATAAATTAGAGCCCTATTCTTTGCAGGAAGAATAGGGCTCTAATGCTCAGTGTTTGTGTATTTTAAATACAGTTTAGATCTTGGAGCATTGTAGTGCAAAAGTAAGATTATCCTGTTTTTCAAGCTAAACGGGACGAGAGACTTGATTTGAGGCGGAAGCAGCTGTGCAGCATGGCAAGGTCAGAAGCCCATAATCCGCGGCCTCATTCATGCAAGATTAAAAACCTGCTCTGAGTTCTGATTAAGAACGCAGGGTTAGAAGATTAAAGACCAGCAAACAAAATGAAAGCAGTTAAAGCCCAATCCTGGAATTCATCAGAATACCAGAACCTTAAACAGTCATATCGTGAGATTAATGCAAAGCCTGCTGTATCTGTCTTGATGAATCTTCTGTGTCAAAGCCAAAAATTTCCCTTTTACCCTAAAATCCAAAAGATCTGTCTCTGTGTTGGCATTGTTTGTTTTTTGTTTTCTTTTATCCGTCCTTCACACCATTTCAAGCTGCGTAATTGTAAAATTATTATTATGGCATGACACAAATTATTATTGGAGGATTTTTTGTTACATATATTTATTGTTTAAATAGGTAAATCTACTTATTTCTTAGTAATTTCTGTATATCTAATCCTTAACCTCTAACAGACTTTACATCTACCACCGGAAGAGATGGAAGTAAGAAAATAAAGCACTTCAAAGTTAGTTTGTGAAAAAACGTTGACGGTTATAAAAACAATAAATATATATCTTTTAGTGTGACATACTGTTAAATAAGGTTTAAGCTGATTTTTTGGTCAAGATATACCAAAAATTATGTCTTTTTTATATATACTTATTTTTTTATTGCACCATTTCTTCCTAGCAAAGATGCCAAAGTGACCAAAATTGTAATGTAAGAATAACACCCTTACCTTTGATTCTACACTGGCAGTTAGTTTGTCAAGTATCACCACAAAAAAGGTAAAGGAAGATGCTGGTTGAAGCTGGTAAAAGTATCATTCACCACACAACGAATTGAGTCCTATACAGACATTAACTGAAAAATCATTCAGAGAGAAAAAAGCCATTACTAAATCTACACTTTTTCAGACTTTGCAAAAATGCTTAGGAACTCTGTAATTAATATTGATTTAGATAATAAATATTAAACAAATTGAAGTACATGAGTTCTTGCTATCCTTCACAATAAAGAAATAAACAGTGAACTGTACAAATTTATAACATGAACATTTCTCCAGCATGGGTCAAGATACTATAAAATGATACAATACTTGAATCAATCCCAGTTTAAGATCCATGACCTCCTCACAAAGTCTAAAGCCTCTGAACTTCTGTGTGCCCACTGATTACATGCCGAAGTGACTTTGAACTTAAGTTTGATGGTGGGGCTGTGCCCCATTCACAAGATTATATAAGTGAGGTCCATAATACTGTAATCTCAAAGAGAAATGAGAGAAAGCAGGGGACATGCTGACCCTAGTTAGCTAGAAGCCTGATATACAGCAGTCAGATTTAACAGCTGCTTGAAGTGTGACAAATTACACACTTGCTGGTGTTCAGACTTGACGACCATCCTGGTTACACTGCGAACACTAGATGAACAAGTTAAAGAGAACGTAAGTGAAGCATTTCATAGAGGTGATTGCAGGAGTTGAGATTATTTAACATGACAAAGTTTCAAAAGCTTTTGGGGAAAAGCAAAAAGCCATACAGATAAAGTTTTTTTTTCTTGATTCGGAAATAAATCATTGTTGTTTTTATGTTACCACAGAAGAAAATGTCGCCATATTGTTATTTCCTTTCCAGACTTAACCAACACAAATACTGTGTATTCAGCTGTAGTAATTTGCCAATTTCTGATGGTTAATTGCTAGTTAATCCAAACAAAAATCTTCAAAAACTGGTAGAAACAGAACAGCAGCTCTAAAACCAGGTTTATTCTTGATCTGAATACTTCAGCCATTCACTTGGGGGAGTCAAGATGCTTGCTGTCAATTCTGCTTATTGAACTAAGAGCTACAGATTATATTGAATTGGAATCATCAGCAAAACGTTCATCTGACCAATGTTATGATTGCAAAGAAAAGTTTGAACACAATGTTTGGTTGCATATAAAGTTTCAGGTGTTATGAATTAATATTCTGATTGCCTGTTGGATGGAATTTGACTGCTCTTTATGTCTATGCCTGATGTATCTTGATTACCAAGATCTTCAGAGTCCATACTACTTTTAGTGAGAATAGTAGGGACATTGCTATGATGGAAATGAAAGAGGAAAGTGAGGAAACCCTATGTTATTCATTATTGGAATATTCATTTTTTTCCACACAAATGCTTGTATTTTCATGCTTTATAAACTTTTTAAGCAAATAAAATTGTAGGTTACCTTCCTAGCAGACTGACTTAACACAGGAAATTTTTAGCCAGATTAAATGTGACAGGTTGAAAATAAGGTTAAATGTCTAATGTATTTCTAAATGGCAGCATTTAACCACATTTTTGACAATTCACCACAAAACATTTGCAAACATTTCAGATATCCCTAGCTGGAAAACTGGGTTGATTAATTTTTCCCTGATCTGCGCTACTTCTGGCCAACACCACAGAGTTGATTTTGTCCCTGTTCTTTTCCTTCACCAAAATCACCACCAACTTTCAGGCAATCTGCTTAGATCCTCAGTTTTTTTTTTTTTTTTAACTCCAGGTTTCATAAAAACATACACATTACTTTCCCATTAATGTCTGAATAATGTCTGAATTGATACCTTTTACTCTTATTTGCTATTTAATATTTTCTGAAACAAAATCTGTTGTAAAGCAAAGGTGGAATATTTGGGAAATTATCTGTGACAGATCTGTGATGTTGTTGGTTTGTTTGTTTCTCTTCCGTAGACCCAGTGAATGTTGTTAGTGTGTAGGATCAAGGACTCTTTGAAATACCAGGACATTTTGAATGCAAATCTGGTGTATTTTGCCAGCAGTATGAAAATAGCTTGTCATTTGAGCATTCAACAAGATGCGTATCCAACACACATACATACCTATTAGAGTTTTGTATTAATACCTCTTATCCGTAAAAAATGGAACAAAAAAAAAGTCGAATATTAAAAGGAGCAATGTTCTCATACGACTTTAGTCATCCCAAAACAATTTCAACACAACAAATCTTGAACAAGCATGTTCATAAACTTCATATTAGACAAAGAAAATGTAAACCAACTTCATGAACAAGTATTTCACTGAACAATCATTCATAAAAAGTTTGGAAACAACAGTGAGCGAATAAGTCCATTTCTGTGCAATGCTGTGCTAAGATTTAAATCCTCCCAAACACACAAGTTTTGATGCTACTATGGCAGAAATAAAATGTTCTCCATTCAGACGAAATGTGACAGCTTAACAATAATGCTTCTGACATGCAGAACAATGTTACATTGCATTCCAAAAAATATGGCCAGCCCAGAGAGTCAAGTATTACAACTCATATAATTTGTTTTCAGAAAAAGGGATTCTAATAAAAACTTTCAATAAAGACTAACATCTTTGTGTTCGCTACTTTAAAAACTACCTAAAACACAGAACTTTTTGTTGAAAACATATTCTTTGATTGTAGCAATGCAGTTTTTAAGTCTAGGTTTAATCGGACTTATAATTTTTTTATTGGCTTTCTTATAAGCATAGTCCTGTAAAAGAATATGATAACACAAAGTTATAGTAGGTGCATTAAAGTCTTTGAGTCCCATAAGATGTTAATATTTGTTGTGCCACTCACACTGGCCAACACTTACCTCTTCAATGTCCAAGTTTTTTCTGGATTTGTAAATAAATTCTCCAATTGCAACAAAAACTGAGAGGACTAGTCCGGCCGCCAACACTATAAAGATTCCTCCTATGTTCTCCACACCCAAAGCACTGGCCTCTTTGCTGTCCTCCTCTGGACACCCATTCCCTCTCCACCATTTCTCTTTCATCATATGCAACTTTCCTTCTTCCTGAAGCTGCAAGATGGCGATGGTGACCTTGTCTCTGTAAGGGGAGCCTGGAGCAGAACACAGCAGAATTATGCTGATATAATGCCTTACTTTGCATAATGCTGTTTATTGGACAAACATCCTATAGAACTTTTCATAACCTTGAAAACTTGTCACATTTTGCCATGTTACAAACACAAAGTTCGTAAACCAACACATAGCAGCACGTTATTTTGAAGTCAAAGGAATATGTGTGATGG
Organism: Girardinus metallicus; assembly: GCA_903067095.1. Taxonomy (NCBI): domain Eukaryota; kingdom Metazoa; phylum Chordata; class Actinopteri; order Cyprinodontiformes; family Poeciliidae; genus Girardinus; species Girardinus metallicus. The sequence continues at coordinate 23,378 of CAEGAE010067512.1, read as the reverse complement.
CTTCCAAATGTATATCATCATAAAATCAGAAGTACTTGATCTGCATTTACATTCAACTCACCTAATTTAATACTTTGTAGAATCGGCCTTTTATTCAGTTAGCATCCAGACCACATGATGCTGTCAATACCATGTTTCAACATGGTGATGGTGTATTACAACATGTCTGAAAAACATCATAGAGCTTCAAATGGTATTTATACTGAGATGAAATTACATCTAGGTGGACTCCATTTGTTCATTTGGTGACTTCAAGGCTATCCTTTACTTATAGGGTTACCATTAGTCTAAATATATAAGCACACCACACTTTTCAGATCTTTATTCAGAAGCAACTTTAAATATTCCTTTCACAACACAACCGTGCTCTACATTGTGTTGATCTATCACATGAATTCTTAATATAGTGCACTGAAGATTGTGGTTGTAACGTGACAAAATGTAAAAAAGAATTAAAGGGGTATGGATCCTCAACTACATCAATCTGTTAATGTCCTTATTCTTACAGGTTTTATTAGTCTGCCATCTTACCAATTGGAGTTCCCACACCGTAGCCCTTAGAATCTATCAAGCCTCCAATTTGCGTGAGGTTGCAGTTGCGCTGGCTGATATACTCGATGCTGGTAGATTCCATCAGAAGAGCGTAGTCTGTGGTGAGGACTCTCTGAATCCCTTCCCGGTTGTTTTTCACCAAAGCTGTGTTTTTTCGGCTGCTCATAAATGCCCACATTTTCTCATAAGTTGAGATCTTAGATTTCTGTTAAAAACAAAATTACAATTTGTGTACAAGTGAGCAAACATTTCACATCCATTTCAACAATAAACTACTCAGCTGCTGTTCTTAACTTTATGTATCTAGACACATCTGTCACAATAAATTTTTGCATAAATAAAAATGTACCTTGAAAAAGGTCATGGTGGACCCATCTCGCACTGCACCATACTCTATCTTTGTTTGCTTGGCCAAGTCATCTGCAGAATCAATCGGTGAGTCCATTCTCTCCACAGTGAGGAAAGCAGCCAGATTGGCTGTGTATGAGGAGATTATGATCAGTGTGAAGAACCACCATATTCCTCCTACTATCCTTGTTGAAAGAGCCTTAGGCATCAATTCAGACCCTGGAGGAGTAGTAAGACATATTAGATCATCCATCCACAATTAAAATAGTGATGAAACCTGGAGATTAGCAGTGTTATGCATGTGGTTATGCTGTAAAAACTACATAAAAAATATCATGCAGTGCCCTCCAAACTCATCGGCACACCTACAGATATGTAAAAAGCCTTATAAAATGATTAGTTTTTTGCAGAAATGCAATTCCGGCAAAAAATTTTTTAAAGTTTAGGGAAAAGCATTGATACAGGGCAAAACATACATATATATATATATATATATATATATATATATATATATATATATATATGTATATATATGTGTTACACAAAGATTTTTTGTCACCTACATACAGACAATGTCCCTCACATTGTCTTCAGCTTCCTAAATACAAGAGGACGCTACAAATCTGTTAAATAACAGTTTTTTTTTTTTTTTTCTCAAATAACGAGAAAAACTATTTCAAACATCTGAGAGCAAACTCTGGTAAGCTGAGGTCTATATGCTCTATGTTCCCAAGGGTGCCAGCTTAAAGCAAGGATAAGGAGTGAAACAAAAAAAAAAAGGAGGCCATATCTGGATAATGACTTGGAGCCGCAAATAAGAGACATGTGGCAGCCTTCCGCAATAGAGAACAAAGGAAAGAATAGGAGAAAAAAAGGACAAGAGTTGAACGGTTTCACTTGGGATCGGTGTCCACAGCAGGGGTACATCCATAATTGAACATATGCATGTGATCAAATGCAGCCTTTCCCCTAATTTAATCTGAAATACAAAACAGTTATCTTTAAGTATTGCCCATCCGGTTGTATGAGTTTGTGTATTATTATGCAAAATATGTGCACAAAGGTTGATGAATGTGGGTCTAGAAAAACCACTTAAGCTGAAAGGAGAGGCAACATGTTTCTTGTTTTAAGATGGCAACTCTCAGCTTGTCGGCTAAAATGAGGACTGACATCAGCAGGTCTTATCAGTTGCAGGCAAGCAACAGTTAGCAAGGCTCTATTAAAGCAGAAGTACCCAGAAAAACAATGCCACTGACCACTGATTATTGAGTAAAACAAAAGCTCCCCTTTCAAACACTGATGTCTACTCTCTGCAAGTTTGGCCCTCCACTAAATGTGCTTATGGACACTTTTCAAATCACATCTTCCACATGATTAAAAAACAACTGATTGTCATGTGTTGGTTTTCAGTTTTATGGAATATCACAAGAATATCACCCACTCCAGTTCCAGGGCTTAACTAGAGCGTGTGCTGAAGCAAGTTTTAATTGATTCTTTCATCAGCTTGGCACAAGGAAACATCCTCTTTTGCAAATGTATTCAAAGAAAATTTACTTAACAAATATTGACTGAAGGGGGATAAAAGAAACCATTACGAGAAAAACATTGAAAAAGACCAGTAACACTAAGTCAGAAGAATCATCTTTCGGGGCAAGAATCACATCCGGAGCAACATATTGATTAACTTAAACTAATATTCAGAACAATGGAGATGATGAGCTCGTAGTATCCCTTGACTGAGTGACTTTTATTTAATGTCAAAGTTAAATGTTTTAAAAGGATTTTCGTCCTAAGTTAGGAAGACCCAAATTTAAGAGGATCTGAAAGCCCTTTCAGAAAGGGCTTTCAAAAGGGCTTTCATAACATTTTAATTGGCTGTTGGTTTCCATCCGTCCACCTTTAACTCCTAATGAGTTTTCATCTGGCCCCGTTTAGAGTTGGTGCTGCTATAGCGCCAGTTCGCTGGTATCACAGTCAGTGATTGCAGTGGAGAATCAAAAAGAATTTAACTTTGCAAGCACTTGAACAAATTTAGCAGTACATGTGTACAGGTGGAATTAATTTATTTTATCAATGTGGTTTAACTGTTTGAATAACTTACCATCCTTTCAAGTCATAAGAACTTCTGCAAATATATGCCATTTAATTTAATTAACTATTTGTTTAAGCTTCATATATGTACAGATGTGGGTAGGCACTATTTAGAAAAGAAAACCTTTGGGAGAAGTTTTATTAGAACATATTTTTGTTACCTTTTAATTGGCATGATTATGACATATTGCTATTTTTATTTAAGTAAAATGCCTGGTTACTCTGTGATTGACTTCACTGAATGAAGAACAAACATTTTTAACTAAAAATGCAGCAGACACAGACCTGTAGCCTCCAACCCTAATCTGTATACATGTCTTGGTAACAGCGTTTAAAATTCCAGGATTTGCATATAATGTCATATTTTTGGCTGTCTGATTAATCATTTTAGAACATTAAATCATGTGTTATGAACTGTTACTCACTGCTTGAGAAGCCTTTTTACTTTACTTTTTCACATTTACTTAATTAAAGCTTAAGACCTCTGCATTTTACTTCTACTTGTGGAAGTAATGCTGCTCTTACAATAAAATTTTTGGGAACTCGGACTCACCTCTGTTTATGAATAATTGCTTTCTTAATCACTCCTTTACAAAAAACACCAACATAAAAAATAAGCATTTCCACTGCTTTGGGCACCCTGCCCCATAGAGTCAGACAATTTGTGCCATGATAACCCTTAGAAGACATGGTGGGCGTCCCATATTTTAATTTCTAAAAGGTGGCAACCCTACCAGTCAATCAGGTGTGTATATAAAATCAAAGGGTATTTCCACTAAATCTTTCTCTTGATTAAAAAAGGTAGGTTGTTTGTAATTTTTTTTAAAAGTCATAGCATTTGTCACCATCAGAATGGCATTTGTAATCAGGTTTGACTGAGAAGCAGCAAAGGTCATAATCAGAGTCTATTCAGGAGTACAACACAAAGACCACACTTCCTAAATTGCGCTGTTAGAATTTAAAGCAATATATGACTGAGGGATGTCCTGTATTGTTGTCAGTAGGCTGACATGCTGAGAAATTTTTCTCAGTAAATTATAATAATTTTCATTTCACAATTATCTTGTGATAAACTGCAATACTATACAATGTGGAATATGGAATCAAAAAGAATGCAGAAATGTCCTTTAGCTGAATATAAATCATAGCAATCAAAACATCAACAATCTGAAAAAACAATAGCCATTGTATATTTCGTTGAATTAAAATGTAATTATATATAACAAGCCGACTGTTCCCTCTTTGAATCGAGTCTAAAGTTTGACACAGACACAGCTGAAGGGTTTGTCAGAGTCAAGAGTAATTTTCACTTTGCTGAATATAAGCTTTAAAAGTTGTACTTTTATTGGCACAACATTCTCAAATGTAATTAAAACACCAGAGCCCTGCATTTGCATAAAATCTTAGCTCTTTGGCATCTACAAAATTTCTTTGACTAATGTAAGGTTCCAAAATACGTCAGTCTTCTTATCTAATATATTCCGTTTGCGTATGAAATCATCCAAGCAGAGGGCTGTGTTGGAAATTGGAGGTCTTAATTATGTCTCTTTCATTGCATATTAAGCATTGCATTTTCCATATGCAGATGTCAAATGAAGGTAAGACCACTGGTCAAATGGCAGAAGATTCTACTGTTTGAAAGCAAAACATTATCAGCAAAAGCAAACCATTATCAGCAATGAATGAATGAATAAATGAATGAATGGATGGATGGATGGATGGATACTAAAAGTACTTTTCATTTCTATGCTCACAATTTTCTTTGTCCACACATTTCAAGAAAAACATGCCTGCAACATTCTAAATCTTCAAGTAAAAAGCAGCTGGAGTGGTTCTTTATTTTTTGAATACATTTCATGTCTCAACCAAAAGGCTTTTTCAGTTCTAAACACGAGTTGGACTTATTGGGCTTATAAGTTGTAGTCGGAACAACCACACTAGTAGGGCTGTTAAGGTCAGTACTGAGGTCAATAGGGTCCCATGATTCACTGGTGCTGTCCACAGTTTGGTTCAGAGTTTAGGTCTTTGTCACTTGAACATCTAAACATATCTTCTTACAACACCAACAGTTCAGTTGTTTTGGTCAAATGTCTCAAGGTGTGAATAGCTGTAAAACACACCTAACGAGACAAATCAGGATCAGGGCTGCCCTATATGTGTTAGAAAGATGAAACGTGAGGATGCCACCCCCTCAGTTTAGCATTGGGTCTTCATGCTCAATGTCAATGGCTTCACTCCAGTGTTAATCCCAAATTGAGCTCACTACAGTTCTAATTGTGAGCCTTGACCCAACGAGCTGCCTCTTTCTGTGTAGTTGTTTAAGTCATTTAGTGTACAACATTTCTCTCTGTTCTCGACTGCAAATACCACACTGTTGAACTTCTATTTCATTGTTTTATCCTTGGGGTGAATGTGTTTCTGTCAGAGAATGGTGTTATGTTGAAACTATACCAAAATATTCCACTTGGAAAATATCCTTCTGGTTCAGTTCCCTTCTATTTTAAAACTTAGGATTGTCATATCCCGCGTGACTGAGTATATGTAATGCATCCAAAAGTATTGTTTTTCTCAGTGGAAAATTGAAGAAATCCAGCCTCTGTAAATGATTGTTTTCTATACACTGTTTTTAAATGGATTAAGAATGCATTTTAATTGTACAGCTAAAAACAAATTGCTCAAATACTAGTGTTTTAAATGTGAAACTATAAAGTGAATGTCTGACACTACATTCAAATGATCAAGCAGAACTCCGCACTGTAATATCACATGACTTGCAATCAAATCAAAAACTGTGAAAAAGAAATGAAATAGAAGAAGTAGGTGAAGATAGGGGGTTATAGCTGAAAGGGTTGAGAGGATATAAGAGGTCTCAAAGTTGCTGTTATGAGATTTTAGCGTGGAGATGTGAAGTCTTCTGCCAACGAAACATCACTGCCAGTGGGTGCGAGAGTGTGCGCATGTGTGTCCTGTACTCGAACATAAAAAGTCACACCAGCTGAAAGGGAAACTAGCCTCCACATTTAATAAAGGGATCTCCAAGTATTCTTTTATCTCTTGTTACACCGTCATTCATGCTCAGCCCGCTTTTCTCCTCTCGTCAAGAAGTCCTTCCATCAGTCCGCCACCACTTGATGCAGTTCATGGTTAGTGTATTTTCTTTACTGTAAGTGAACTTACTTATCAGCTCCTAATTATCACTTCTTCTGTTTTTCCATCACTTTCCTCCTCCAGTTCATCATCCTCCTCCCGATGGCTTTGCAACACACGATTCGATAAACACAGTGTGTGTTAAGGGGAAAGACGGGACACAATTCTCAATCTTACTCTGTGAAGATAGACAGTTATAAAATCAGTAGATAGATTTTATAACAAATCTAAGTACTGATTGTCACTGTAAACACTTTACAGTGACTTGGAAATTAATTCATTCCCTTTACATTTTTCATATTTTGTCACCTTACAGCCACTAACTTATACATACTTTGGATTTTACATGGTAGACCAGCACAATGTAGAATGCCATAATAAGAGGTCACAAACCAGTGATTCCTTGTGCTAGTTCCAAGTGCGGATAAATGCTGAAAATTGTGTCAGGAAGGGCATCTGAGGGACAACTCAAGTATGATATTTTAGAGGTAAAGTCAGCGAGGCCAGACTGAGATGGTTTGGATATGCTCAGAGGACAGACAATGGTTATATCAATAAAAGAAAGCTGAGGTTGGATGTGTAGAAAGAGGATAGGACCAAATGGAAGCAGACAATTCACTGTGGCAACCCCTAAAGGAAATAGTCAAAAGAGAAGAAGACTAGAACAATGTAGAACACAAGTGTGAAGTCGAAGAAAAAATTTTCAGTTGCTGGTTTTTTGTAACAAACTATCTGAGTTAAGACCCAATACTTACTATAAAAACCTTTTTTCTGCAAATACAGCCACAGATTTTGGGGGTACGTTTCTACCAGCTTTGCACAACAGAACCAACATTTTGCCTGTTCTTTGCAAAATGGTTCATGCTCAGTGTACAGATTGGATTGAGAACATTTATAAATGTACATTTTTAAGTCTTAACAGGCCCGTTCCTTCTAACACGTTAATCTTCTTTAATCTCTAGTTGAATTTTTATTGTTTTGCAGCTTCTAAAGCCAGGTTCACACTGTGTGATTATTGGTCCTCCAAGACAAAATACTTCCTTACAGAAAAACTGTGGGAAAATCTCAGGTCATGAGCCTACTTCTGTGATAAATTGGTATTGGTATTTGTAAAGTTAGTTTTCCACCTCACAAGGAGGGTAAAAGATTTAATTTCATCTGACCTGAGTGTTTGATTTGACCCTGAACATGACAAGAGGAAACAGACATTGTATTTTTGCAGATAATCACAACATGGTCGGCCCTACAAATGTGAAGAAATTTCTCAAGGTACTTGACTTTATATGTGGACATTAGCGACTCTTCTGAGTTTTACCTCTTAGAAATTTGATAAGTCATGTCTCCTTTCTTCACTTTGCCTGTCACACAAAACGTCATTAAACGTGATGATGTTTGTGACTTTAGCACGAACAGAAAATCTCAAATATTTTTTTCAAAGCAGTGTCATCTTATGTTTCAGCAATAAAGAAACAAATCCAAGCTCCTAAAAGAGGCACAATAGAGATAAACAGCCAACCTGGGTGGCGTGTAAACCCAGCCAAACTCACAGGTAAGCCTGAAGGAATGACAGCTCTCTGACCCACTCAGATTAGTCGAGTAAGCATTTCCCCTATGGTGCAGAGGTATTCCCCCTTTTGCACACACACAAACAAACCCTCACTGAGTGGTGTGAGTCAGCTACACTGTGTCCCACAGTCTCAAAGGATGTGCTGCTCATTAGCACAGAAATTTGGAGGAACACACAGGAGGTTAATAACAGAACAAACTGGAACTAAACAAGATCTACTGCCATGTATTCCACTATAAAACAGTCAGGAGGCTGTACATAATCTCAGCATCACACATGTAAAGTGTTTAATCTTAATTAACCTATATTTTCTGAGTGTAATCTTAGCATCTACACAACCTCCTATACACCTCTCTGACACAGATGCAAAGGATATAAAGTTGTCTTTAAAGAAAAATGCAACAATGATGCAGCATCTAAAAGAAAAAAGCTGTGTAAGAACACAGAATAAATCACACCCCCCCGCACACACACTGAGCTTGAGAGGCCCGGGGGGGACCTTGAGGTATTGACCTGGTCTTTAAACTTCACAGATCTCCATCTGATCGTGAAAATATGTTAAGTCCCAGAACAAGCTTGACCTAAACCAGTGCCAAATGATCCTGTGAGTGCTGTAGGAAACCTCCAGAGGCACTACTTTCTTTCCAGCCATGGATTACAGATTTTGCTGGCAGGTTGTGGGTTTATATTAACATGGCATTATATGAGTTAGAAAAACTTGAAATATACAGGAGGATATTCTACTCCAGTCTTTGAGGGCTGATGTCCTGCAGCTTTTAGATGTGTCTCTGCTTCAACACACCTGAGTCAAATAATTAGGTCAGTAGCTTGACTCCAGAGAACTTCACTGCACACTGAGGAGGTAATTCATCCATGTCATTCAGGTGTGTCTGAAAGTCCCTTGAGGACTAGAGTTGAAGACCACAGGTACACAAAGCTAGTTTAGCATTTTAAAGTGATTTTTCTTAAATTTCTTCATTAAACCAGATTTTTGTCACTTAAAAAGAAGTTTAAAGACCAGGTCAATACCTCAAACTGAAAAGGTTCTTTCCATGAGACTGTTAGCTGCATTGTTCTGCCTGTTTGGCTGATTGTCAGTCCAGCTGGATAGTTTTCAAACAACTAGTAGTCAAGAAAAAGCAAAAAAATAAAACATATGTATATATAGCAAGCATCCAAAAGTTTACTTCATTTTTGTCAGGCAGCTCTATACAGCTGGCTGGATCAACCAGCTTAACTTACATAATAATAGGAATGTTGTTTGGCTTACAAAACGGCATGAAACTAGTAGAGGGAGTACATATGATTAATACCCATTGATATTTTGTTGTCTTCCATAGATATAACATTTTCAGTTCCAGTTGTTTGAAATTGCAAAAATACACTATGATGGAGGGTCCAGTAGGTTAGCTGTTAGCCTCTGAGAAGTTCTTTATTTCTTTACAAACTCACTGGTATTCAACATATTTTTACTACAGTCATGATTTTACAGAAACTTATTAAAAACAGTCAACTTAGCATGGTCTAGTATATAAGCAAAATAGTTCTGGGGTTCATGTTTCTCTGGGAGACGATGTGCCTTTGGCAAGACCACCCAGTTGTTGTTTATGGTGTTGTGCTTGATCTCATATGATTGTTTTGGTATAACAATCAGACCAAACTATAGAGATGTGAAAGGAGCAAACTATCCACAGTGTTTTATTCATAAGCCTCTCCTTCAGTTGCAACAATAAAAATGCAAGAAACCATCTAAATTCCTGGTCTAAAACAAAATTGAATGCAATCCTGTACAAATGATGTAAAATAGTCTCCCTATTCTTGGCTGCAAGCAGGGGGCTCCAACTCCCCATTAACTGCATACATAAAAACAATACTTTTCCTGGTTGCTTCTGTATCCCAATTGCTGCTGCCACCCTGTGCAACTCCCCATATGACCCATATCTAAAAAAAAAAACAACTGGTGATGTCATAGTCTTTCTTGTATAAGTTTTGAGTTTTAAATTTTTTCACATCAAACTGTAGACTTAATAAATTCTAAGAAATATAAATTCTGAACCAAAGAGAAATTAGAAATGATCCAAATAGTTAAAAATGCCCATCCAGAACAACCAATAAAGAACTTGGGGCTGCAGTGAAAGTCTGTCCTTGGAAAGTCAAGATCAAGAGTTGGCGTCATGTCTCACCTCTCCAGCATCGACAGAGTTGACTCTGCTCCTCAGGCAGTTTCACAGCTATTCAGTTGTGACAAAAAACAACCCACATGTTGTTTGCTAAACAACTTGGTAATGACAACAGAAATGACTCACAATTTTGACAGGTGAGACGGTGACGCACAGGTTACTTCAATGACTCAGAGGTAAATGTCCTTCACACTCCTTTGAACACCTGACTTTCAAAACCACTAAAGTAGAATTGAAGAAGTTCTTTGAGATGAGACGGAACATAATGTCCATGTCTGCCTTTTGTTCATATACTTGAGAGATATGTTCTCGGCTTTCCACAGAATAAACAGTTCCAATTGAAGCAACTTCCTTCCTTTCTTACACTGCAAATGGAGCTTGTTTCCACAAAACGCTACTGATAAATTTAAATAATTTTAAAGTAATCTTGATCCTTGTTCTTTATTAAGCTCTTCACTGAACAACAAAATATCTTATTGTTGTTTTTATACACTGCACATGAGCCACTTACCATGTAGAGTATAACGCTTCCCAAATCGCATCAACTGTTCTCCGTATCCCAATCCCTCTTGTAAAACAATTTTAAAAGAAAAATTGCTGGGAAAGTAAACCATTTTTAATTTAGTCTTTAAAAAACATATTGTATTAAAATGAAGACAGACATTTGCAATAAACACAATGATTGTAAAGGTTTGTTTTTGCTCTAAGTGCAAATAGCATTTATAAAACCAGTGTAGCATGCCATTAATAAAAGGGAATAAATCTTTCTCATGTTCCTCCAGAAATAACCTAAAACATAAAAGTAAACACACTTTACTCATAACCAAACCACTGCATTTACTCTTGCTTTAATATTCTAGCGGTAATATCTACTAAGCAAAACAGCAGAGATTCATACTCTAGTCATGATAAAAACACAATGGCATTTACATGAAAATAAAGCAATTCACAGCGGAAAAATCTTTTGTGAGGATGATCACCAATGACGAGACAGTGTTTAGTACGCTTAATGGCTAAGGCAAGTTAATTATGGTAACTTAAATGGATACCCTGGATATGTTAAGCTTGTATCTTTGTACCTACTCCTTATGTATGTACAAAATATAGTCAAATGCAGATAATAACTATGTGCTTGGGGAGCCTAGATTGTCCTCGGAAACAGCTCTACATTTGGTTGTCCTGCCCTAGTTGGACAATCCTGCACATTTTCTTCTACTGTTAACAAGTTATTTACTATTGGCATAAATGCGAGATACCCTGACATCCTGATAGCTTATTCTGACTAATAGCTTGTAGAGATAAGTGGCAAACAGTAAGTACATCTTTTATAAATTTCTATGCTTTTATAACTTTGGATGCTCTCATTTTTTTATTTTCTTTTTTGGCTTCATCTTTACTCAAATAATGAAATAGAGAAATCTGTGGGTTGCGACTCTCTATGTCCTTGAGGGTTAGATTTAAAACCTGGAAAAGGCCAAATTATTTATAAGCTATGAGAGACATAGACTGTAACTCATAAATGCCTTTCATATTATACAGCTAGCCTTGTAAATTTTGTCTTGTTTCCTGCAGCAGCAAGCATCTATTTTATACTAAACTGTCCAAAAAAAGGTTGCAACTATGCAGGATCAAAAATAGACTTTACATATATAGAAATGAATAATAATAATAATAATAATAATAATAATAATAATAATAATAATAATAATAAAGCATTTTAAGAAGATTATCTCCAAAGGCAGAAGAATCTAAAATACAATATCTTGGTTGACTGTGCTTATTGAGCAAAGTGCTATAAATGTAAAGAGTCAAATTCCTTCATTCTAAGAGATTTTGGGTTTTTACGTGATCTTTCAGAAATATTTTCATTTAACCTTCCTCTTGATCTAATTAATAATAATGGTAGATTCTAGTCTAAATAATTTCATAACCTGAGCTTAAGGTCAGTGTGACGAGCTGGTGACCTGTCCAGGGTGTACCCTGCCTTTTACCCAATGACGATACATTTATATCTTTATAACTTATCTTTATATCTTTATAACTTATCCTTATAAGTTATAAAGATATAATTGTGATATAACTTATATCTTTATAAGTTATAAATATATAAATGTTTTGTTTTATATAAACAAAACAAATGAATAAACAAAATGGAAAAGAAAAACATATTAAGAATAGTTCTGCTACAACAAACATTAAGGTCCCACTTCTTTTACAGATGAGTTTGTCTCATTTTTTTCATTATTACAATTTTTTTCTTTCAAAAATAGACCAGTAATCTAAGTAATCACACCCAAAACTTAACTAAGTGAACATTTCCCACAATGCCATATGGTCTGCTAATCCTCTCTCCAAAGACTAGAATCATCTACAAACTAATTTTGCATAAAATTTGTTTAGATCCAACAAATAAATGTAACAAATATAGACCACATAATTAGGAAACATTGCTGCTGGTTCCCTGATAACAGATATTTTGAGTCTGAAAGTAAAGGAATTATGAACCAAAGCACATGTCCTAAGCCTTTATCTGCTTTTATTCATCTCAAAACAAAGTGCATCAAAGAGAATGATATCGGCTGTCCAGGTGGGTTTTCAGCTCTGATGTCTTTAATGAACAGAAACAAATTTAAACCTTTAAGTATTCAACCTACCAATTACTGGGATCAAGGTAAACTTTGTCAATTTTCATCACTAACTAAACAGTAAATATGACTGACAGCTAATGTGGCAAAAAAAGTAAAAACTTCCACAGTTTTCACAATGCATTTACAGAGCTTTATTTTGCATATGTCCATTCTTTCTCATGGTAGAAAACAATTCAATAATAGAGTCAACAAAAGGAAAAAGGTGGGAGAGCAAAAGAAAAGAAAGGTAGGCAGTGAGTGAAGGCTTGAGCTTTGTTACTGGAGGATGGTGACGTGCAGTTAAAAGGCTGAATGTTGTGATAAGAGAGGAATCCGTGGTGAGGAGAGGCTTTCTAATATGAGACGCTGTTTACACAAAGGCAGAAGAGGAGGAATTAACTCTAAGTAACACACAAACACTTAGGAGCTCACATTCATATCTATACAGTATATACACACTCAATATGACGCTTCGTCTCATTGAGGCCCAGCCAGGAAAAAGAGCTTGACTGAGTGTGCTGCGAAGATGGAGAGTATGCAAGAGATTAAAAAGGCAAAGTGTGAGAGGAGGGGTAGTCTGAAGAGAGGTGGGAGTATGAAAGACAAATCTTCCTAAGAGCGGTTGAGGAGTGCCGTGTGCCAAGCTATCGTTGACAGAAATCCTTTTGACTATCAAAGATGTACTCATCATACCTAAACACATCAAATATTCTTCCTGCCCCTCAATTCAGAATTGCACTCCTCCTCTTCTCCTTCTCAGCATCTTTATCCTTCATTTCTCTTCATCGTCTATTCAACTTTTCCATCATTTTTGATTATTTCCAGGATTCCAACTCATTTTTCATATCCAAACTACAACGTTTTCTAGGCAATACTTTTTTTGAGTTTGTATTTTGGCCATTTTTACTGTTAAAGTTCACTGTAAGTTTTTGTGTCTGTATCTCAGTTGTTTATGCTTTAAATAGGCTTAAACAACTGGAGGTTTGAATGCCTGAACGGAATAACCTTTTAGACATTAAAATACAGACTACAGTCTGCAAAACGGAAATATTTTTAGAGTTTCTATTTCCATAGTGCTCAGTTCTTGAACAAACAAATACAGTTGCAGACATTCCCATAATTCAAGAACTCTGAATATCCAATCTGCATATTTCTTTAACAAACACAAACTTCAACAAACACTGTTTACTCATAAAGAGAGAGAAACAGAGAGATACCAAGACACGGTTTATGTGTTTTCTCCATGGCTGCAGTCCTGGAGGTTCTTATTACATGTGGTGAGTTCTGCTCAGGCAGCCAATAACAGCGTGTATGCTCGCACAGAAGCACACAGATGCGACCACACAATACTTTGTCTACCTACAGGCACGGACACTACAGCCCAACAATCGTTCATCCAGCCTCCCACTTGTATTATATAAACTGATTTTATCAGGTATACAGTGGTCCAAATAATTCTTAGGTTATCACTGCCAAGCTGTGCATGCTGGTTTTTCCTCTCATTTTTACACCCCTTCCAGGAGCTCTCACTGGTTACCTTCATCTCTCCTCCATTGTTGCTACGGCCCCAGATGGTAAAGCACTGTGACCAATTAAGACCTCCCTGAGGACAGGACCAGTTATAGCCCCAGCCATCTGACCATTTTTATCTACTAGTGAGTGTGTGTGTATGTAAAACCTTTTATAGCAAATCACTGCATTTTAATCAGAGTACAAAGCCCTTGGTTTTAGGCAAGTTCCACACACCTGCCTCCCTAAAAAGCGGCACATTGCCATGTAGATCCCAGGGCTGTCACCGTAATGATTATAAACCCAAAGCCAAGAGGATCTAGGCTATCATTTCGTGTAAAGCAGAGGTCGAGTGTGATGCCAGCCAGAGGTGGGGAAGCTAAGCGGCAGCACATGTGTTGTATCACTGTGAGAAATGGTGTCACTGAGGGACCACGGCTAAGCGAGGGTGGCAGTGCTCTGTCACCAGGCATCCATCCAGCAGTACAGCAGATGAGGGAGCAACTGTCTGTCTGAACTGCCAGCACTGTGGGGAATTAGGCATATGCCATCTCAGCTCCTCCCCTCTTACACGCAAACACCTTGCTTTGACCACATAGCCCCTTGTTACCACTGTGGCATGAGAGCACAGGTGCCAGCATATGTCTGCTTTCTTCCCCGCAGTCGGTTGCCAAGGGGTTAAAACTGGTTTTGCATCTGTCTGTGTGAATGAGCACAAGTGATGTAACTACGCATCCAAGTCACAAAAGCAAAATTAAAATGTAAAGGTTTCACAGAAATAATATGGTTTCATAAATGTGTGTTCTTGAGATTCTCTGTCTAGTAGACCTATCCAGTTCAGGTTCAATCAGTTAAGTGTTTTAGATTTTAAACTAAAGATTAGCAAAGGCATAGCTGTCAAATTTAGAACCAGTGGGAAGGTGCAAAACAGATTTTAACTTTGGCATCACTGGGGGCTATCACAGAATAAGTTGCAGTATTTTCACAGTGTTTTCATGGTATTTATATCTCATCTGACACTATTTCTATTTTCTTAGCAAACATCCAAAACACTGACAAACTATTTAAAACATATGGGAGCTTGTTAAAACCTATATATGAAGGGCAAATAGACTGAAGTTGTATTTAAACAGGTCCTTTCTAACCATACTGGCCCCTGAAACAACTTTTACACTGCAGTACATTAACATTAACCTAGCAGAACTCACAACACTTACATTCATTTACAATAAGCAGATCAGTAGACCCTCTCTGTACCTTTCCTAAGGACACATTGACATTTGGTTGTGGAGGCTGAAAGTATATTCATAATCTTCAATTGGGTAGATGACTGTTACTCCCACTATCCCATAATCACCCATCTTTTACCAGATCTATTCAATCAGACAATTGTATTAGATTTCAAAAAACAGAGTAAAATAAAAACATGTTTCATTTATTATAAATGAAACAAGGTGTCAAGCTTAAAGCACTCCTTCACCTCTGACGCTCTAAATAACAGCTATGATTATTTCGCCTGGCAAAGTTGCAAGCTTTTACCTATTGAATAGCACTTCAAGGCGAGAAATATCTGAGTAAATGTGTCCCTTCCTCAATTCTAACCCCCATTTCATCCCGTCTTTCTTCGATTTCATTTCAGTAAACAAACTATTTTCAGTGTACCTAAAATATTTTGTGTAAATCTATTATTTATGTAGCCAGGTGTTTCATAAAATCAGTGAATAATGGACCCATAATCCCATAAACATTATATGAAACTCACATATATTTATATATAGTGTTTGATTTTATTTTCTGCAAACTTTGTATTATGCCATATTCCACATATAGTGATTCTTGGCCAACATGTGAGAAGCTATGCACCCCTGCTCAAACCTTATAATTGTGAGCAGCCACCAAATTGTAGGTATTGTTTATAAGTACAGAAAATTGCAAGCATGATATAAAACATTACTTTAGATCACTGAATGTCAAAACCATGAGTGATACTATCTCTATAGATCACCTACTCAGCAGAGACAAAGGTAATTCTTACTTTGGATTTTGTTATTTATTTGCAGCAGCACCGGAATTACTGACCCAGACTTTAGATGGGAATATGGCTTACTTTACCAGAATAACTTACTTTCCCAGGCATTATTTTTATTTACTTTCTGCACGGTACTTTAAAAACTGCTTTCAGTTAAGCTTTACAGCCCACACTTAAATCCTATACATCAGAGATGTTAACTTAATCTCAGCAAACAGTGAGGCTGCATGTGTTTACTATGCAAATACACTATGTTTGATTCTAATCTCTAAAGCTCAATCAGTGAAACTCTCTCCTACTTGTGCCTTTCCAATGAATACTACCAATGAAGACAGCACATGTACATGATGAATACAACAGGGTGCAGTTGCAGGAAACTGGTGAGTGTGCAGATGTCCACACAGAGCTTTACAAAAACACTCTAGTGACATTTATGTCATGCACATACTTGCTGACTCTGGAATACTAGCAAATGCAAAGTCAAACACAAAGTAAGAGAAACTCCAGACCCTCAGTGAAATAACAAAAATGGTGCTGCACTTAACTACAGATATCCATGGAGTAGAAAGTGCTTCATTGAAAGCCCTTACCCCACTAAAGATCACGGTTGTACATAAGCCAGTGATTTTTACCTAGAAACCTTGTGAATTAGGTGAAATAATTGTAGTAAAAGCCATCAATGCCTCTCCAGGGCTTGAAGGCATCTCCAGAATACCCAATCTCCTCCTCTTTGATGTGTCTGGAAGTGCATTATCCAACATCAAGAGGCATGAGTGCCAATATCTCTGCATTTTTTGTTCTTTTACAAACAAATACACATGGATTTTTTATGGGATTATCAAATATCCAATTTCGTCTTTTGCCAAAATGAAGCTTCAGATAACTAAAATCACACAATGTAGAAATATTGCCAGAGTCTCTGATCACTCACCATATAGCTGGTAAAGGCCATTATCCTGCAATTTCAAGTCTTTACCAACAGTATTTACACAAACACTCATTAGTATCCATATTCAATATACCTTTTATCTACTAGTGAGAGTGTGTGTATGAAAAACTTGCATGGATATGGATTTCAATATGAAATCCATATTCATATTGAATTCTTATTCAAACTGTGGCTCTGCTCTGCTAATCCCAGAGGCAGTAGGTCCCTTTGCCACACCAGTCAACAATAGGTGCACCTATCCTAAGTCCATAAAAGCAGTGCAGCAAAACATTTCTGCCACATGATATTTTGAAATTTATTAAAATAGAAAACAATTTAGTTGATTATCTTGTATTAAATCTCAGATTAAAATGCTACAGTAGTTTTTCTCCAAGTTACGCCTGTCCTCCAAACCAGCATCTGGATGATGTGATTATGTGACTTTGCCTGGCAAGATAAATCTAAACTGCAATTTTGAGTCCTAGAAGTGAAGGTGGATGCTTTAAGCTTCGCACCCTTTGTCTCCTACTCTTAGTTGAAACTATAATACAAAGCTCTTCTTGAGTTGTTGGCCTGTCATATTGACAGAGTCAGTTATTAAAAATACTAATGATGGTGTCCGGTCTCGATAAGGAAAATAGAAGTATGGTTTAATGTCTATTACTGGGGAACTCGGGAATGTCAGTAGCAAAGTGAAAGCAGAGAGACACACAAAGTATCAATGAAAAATGTATGAAAAACAGCATACAAAAATAAGACATTATTTTAAAAAGACATTTATTTTAAAAAATGTTATGCAAAAAATATATTGCTGAGAGCATTGATGGTTATAGAGTCTCACCCTGCTGAGCAGAAGGACCTGAAATAATTCTCCACAACTATATGAGGACTAGTAAAAGCCAGACTACAATATTGTTTGCTGATTAGATCGGTGATATATTTACTCTATTTGTGAAAACAACCATCACACCTCCATGTACTCATATTGTGTATCATCTTGTCTCATGACCCAGATATATTGTTACACCCTTACTTCACAGTAAAGTAGATTTTTCTGTAGCCTGAAGCCAACAAGAGAATTTGATTTATGTTTAATAACTGGCCTATCCACTTCACAGAAGTTCTTTGGCCTGAGGACCCAAATTATTGAGTTTTGTATTTAGTGTTGCTGAGCTTAACTGGCTCAGACTCAGGCTGTCCAAGGTTAGAGGTTAACCTTGTGTAAGGCTTTACCACCAACACTGGACAACAAGTAAATATCTGCACAAAAGACAATCCAAGTTAAGGCAACACAAATCTGGCACTGGAAGCCGTCACTCCTAATAACAATAGCTGTAGTCAATATTCCTTAGCAAAAATTATTTTTATTGCTTTTTAAAAGCTTTAGATTATTTCTGCATATTTAACTTAGTCAAACTAGTCCCTAGTAGGGCTTGTAAATACATACAAGTAAACATTTTCATAATGAAAATTTAAATACAAAAACTGTACACTATTAAACAGACTTGTTTATAACAAGACATCATATTTTTATGATACAACAAAAAACCCAGTGTGATGGATTAGATTTAATTATCTATAAGCCTGTTACAATTGTGTGATTTTTAAGATCCCTTTTTTAAAAAAAATATTCACTGATGCCAGGTTGTTAAGGGTTATCAGTGGGTCACGTTTTTGTATTTCTGTATTAAATTATAAAAGCTTCAAGATTTGTAGCCTCATTACTTTGATCCCCCATGACCTTTGCTGTATATGAACATAATTTGTTCAGTAGGTAAGCTTCCTATTTTAATGTTGTTTAGTGTTTCCAAGTCCCAAAGATGAACCACAAGAAGTAGTTTTACTGGAATAAAGGGGTACATATTTATCTAGCTATTTAAATGCATGTGATCAACACTGAATCTGTGCACTGTATCCTAAGGAGCAGCATAAAAATTCAAGTTACCTTTACTGGTCATTAATGTGGCTTGGTGACTAGCCCTGAAAATGTTTCCATTTGGATAATTTACTTAACTACTAAGATAAACTGATATATAAACTGATATGCAATGGTTAAGTACTTTTTTTTCTTCAAATTAATTTGGAGCTTTTGTTCAGTCAGTATGGGTTGAAAGGTGTGGTGTGTGACCTGGACATTAGTTCAAATCGCTGCAGATGATATGGAGGAAGACCAACAGGCACAGTGAAATGTCAGAGAGATAATCTACTTTAAGAAAACCACATTAGACTTTAAATATCTGACAAGGGAAACCACATCTCAGAGAGTTAAACTGTAGCTGCCAGTTACAAATTTGCCATAACATAACGAGTAAAAAAATATCAATTATAGAGTATTTTTAACTTCTGCCACCTTTTGGGTTATTTTTAAACGTCTCCCAGTGAATTTGGGCCACCGGCGAAGGACAAAACTTGCACACAGCATTTAGGGCAGCTTGTTCCGCGGTAGTGAAGACATTAAGGTGTCTAGTTTTCATTGTTCAGCACTCCTTTCTTCACAGCGCTACATGCTCTACCCAGGCGTTACATTGTCAACTACAGTGATCCACGGGTTGTTAAACCTCTCGTCAGTGCTGTTCCTTTGAAAGCATGTCCTCCAATGGGAACACTTCAGCACCATCCCTCTTAGACTCAATTACGGGTGCGACATAGTTCCTGACTGACAGCTCACTACTGTGTGTGACTGCGTTTGTGTTTTCCATCGAATGTAATTCATATATATCTTTGCATCTGTGTCCAGTTGGTTGAGTTGCAGTAATGCTATTGGCAGGAAGCCCTTTTCTGCTAAAGTAGATGAGATGTGCAAGGGAACGGCAAGCTAGACATGGTGATAAAAATCTCTTTCCATCTGGAGAGATGCCTGGTCTGCAGCTTACAGCCAGTTCAAGCAATCACACACACACACACACACAAATCGAGGAAAAGAAAATGTAATTATAAAAGAAAATGAGAGGCGATTGTAAGGCCAGAGTGAAAGGTGGGACAGGAAAATGTGAGTGTCACTGTAAGGAAAGATGAAAAAGATAAAGATACTTCAGTCACACACAGACCTGTGCTGTCGATCAATAAGAGATACAAAAATGTCTCATCTCCTCGTTTTTTCATTCCCTCTCACACCTTCTCCTCTAGTAATATCATCCTGTATGTCTTTCTTGCTAACACAAGGCATCATTGAAGATTTCTCTATTTATCCGTCTTATTTAATCACTGCTTGGAGTTCAATCACACTCATGTCTTTCCATTTCATTGACAAAGCCATAAACCAGCATGAGTAATGTCGACTTGGAGCTGATGTAAGGACCAAGGAATCAAATCCTGAGCAATAGGCTTAGTAAGGCAGTGGGATTCAGATGGAAGTGCAGAACTGAAGAGGAAAACGGGAGGTGGGCTCCATGTGTCACCCGGTGTAACAGACAGAATGCAAGATGACATCTCTTCATTCGGCCCATCTCATTAAGAGTAGAGGAAGGCAACTTTAACTCTCATGGGAAAAAAAAGCAGGGGCGACACACAAATCAGCATGAACACACACAAACGATGCTGAGCTCAGCAGAAGATTGTTTCAGCGTCTCTTGCTGCATGTTGAGAGGAGCAAAGCCGTGTCCATGCTAACTAAAAAAAAACAAAGAAATCACTCTTGTCAATTATCATGTTCAGAAGAACTTACAGGGATGTTAGCCTGTGTTCTACAACATCTCAAACAAGGAAATCATTGAAAATTACATTCACTTCAGTTATTTAGTTCAAACCATACAATTTGTATCAACTTATTACACACATGAAGTGATTTCCAATGGTTATTTCTGGTCATGTCGATGGTTATGGCTTACAACTAATAAAAACCTAAAATGCAAAACTTAAGACTATTTATAGGACAAAAATGTTATGGCCACAACAATGGGAAAAAACTACCAACATTGAGGTGGTTGAGCAGACAGTGAGCAGACAGTGACTAGCATCCCCCAGAAGCATGGCAAATTACCAAAGCTCGGTGTTAAAGAAGTTGGAAGTTCAAGAACTGAATAAAAGAATAATAATGGCAAGTTGAGTGACCCCAGAATTTGAACAAAGTGACGGACACACGTCTAGAACAGATGTAAGACTATCTCATTCCTTATGTTAAGCTACTTCAAGAACTGTCTTTCCTGGGTAAAGGGCAAATACAACAGAGCTGCTGTTCAGTGGTTCAAAATACTGTTTTTGTTGTTGTTATGAAAGTAGTTTTTGCATTTCATCTGGAAATCAGAGTTCAGAAAAGATTGGAGAGACACAGAACCAAAGTTATGTGAGTTGCAGTGTGAGGTTTTCACTATCTGAGATGATTTCAAGAACCTTTTCATCTGTTGGTGTTGATCACTAAGTTTTCTTTATCAAGTCCTAAGTCAGCATAGTCTTCTAGCAGGAAGTTTTAAGCTTCCTTCTGTGACAAGCTTTATGGAGATGCTGATTTAATTTTCCACCAACACTTTGTGTTTTCCCATACTGCCAACAGTATCAACACCTGATTTAATGAGAATGGGATCATTGTGCTTGATTGGCCAGCACTATAAGATTTAGGTAAAAAGAAAGATAAAAGACATCAAACTAAACTAGTAAGTAGCTTACCATCAGCAGCATGCACATGAAAGCATGAATGATTGAATGTAGTATGAATCGCTACATTCAGTAACGCTGAATGTTGCGGTCTTTGGACTTGATGAAGTCCAGAGATTTTATCAAGCCTTTGGACTTGATGAATTGCTATACATGTATAGGACATTTACCATATAAACAATGCAGAAGAGCCAAAGGCCACTTCTTCTTTAATCCCTCAGTAGAGTCAAAGGCTGATTCCTTGCACACCACATTGCTGCATTAAATCATGCAAAAGTAGCCCTAGCCAAGTACTAAGTGTGTATTTTGTAGAGTACATGAATATACTATTCAGTAAAGGTGGCATTTCTGTATCGAAAATTCTTTTTAATTAGTCTTGAGTTTGAAATAAGTGTTCTTTTTGTTCATATTACAACATATTTAGATTCTTATGCAAAAGTACCTGTTCAGAGTAAGGGCGTTTCATCAGAAAATTAAACTCCTTTTCTCTTCTTTTAGCAGAAGAAAGAAATATGTAGGTCTTAAATGGAAAGAAAATGAAAACAGAGATGTGGTCATTTCCTGTGGCTTTTTCTAGAAGACTTAAGTAACATTTTTTCAGTGTTAATTGAAATTCCTCTGTCTCATCTTAAGCCTTTTTCCTCTGTTTCTTTCACCATTTCGTCCGTTTATGCCCACTAATTGCATTTTAGAACATGCACGGCAGCGTGCAGCAACATTAACCCCGAGAGCCGCATCAGGGAAAGAGCTTTTTAAAATTCACACCAATGGTGCTAGCTGTCATGTGGGCTATATACCTGTGGGAGGTGTAACCAACCACAGTGTAGTGAGACCCCATCTTGTCATTTATTGGTCACAGACTCTATTTCACATCATTCGCCCTGCTCATCTCCAACGCTGTCATTTCTGTCCCCATTTTTCTCCTTTCCAATTTTCTCATCTCTGCCTCCTAATACCATCCATCTCACTTTCTTTCTTCCACATCACTTTAAACCAAAGTTATTCCCCCCCCTCATGTCTGACACCTGGAAATAGGGTTTCTCTCACTCATCAGCAGTGAATAAGGAGAAGGACCAAGAATGCCATTAATGGAATTTTACCATTGTTGTCAGTCCTTTAAGGATTACATTTTTTTCAAAAATCATTATCGTGCAGGATACAGATAACTTTAAAATTCTTTTTATTTTCCATTAGAATCACTTTTATGGTGCGTTCTTCTGAAGTGGGGGTTCACTAAAACGTCATGGTGTCTCTAGGCCAGGGTTTGTTGTTCTGCTAGCTGTTGGATAAGCTCAAACACAGGCTGGTGCGTAGGATAAGAACAACCATGATGGCCATGCCATGCTGTTGTCCTTTTTTTTCTTGCAATCTGATGTGTAGGAGGAAGTCAAACACTCAAGCATGCACACAAACGTGCAACCATTACACAGAGAAACATACACTCAGACGAAGCAGATGGGAGCTCAGTCATATTTCAGCTTAAGAAAATTGATGTACGGACATTGTAACTACAATAAGGCTTAATCAGCTACAATATTCCAAGGTTGAATGCAGACCTTGTGTAGGACCTAACCACTTACACTGGACAACTAATAAATATCACAGCGCAAATGGTAAATGGACTGAACTTATATAGCGCTTTTTCCAATCATTTCTGACCACTCAAAGCGCTTTACACTATAGTCATTCACCCATTCGCTCACACAAACGCTCACACATTCATACACCGATGCGCAGATCGGTAGGCAATTTGGGGTTAAGTGCCTTGCCCAAGGGCACATCGACATGGGGCAGGAGGAAGCTGGAATTG
>CAEGAE010067506.1:0-22391 GCA_903067095.1 Girardinus metallicus | reverse complement strand
TATATATAGTTACTTGTTACAGTCATATATAACTATATATATTACTATATATATAGTTACAGTTACTTGTTACAGTCAATTTTATAGTCAATTTATCATCATAGATAAAGAATTAATTAAATCAGTCATGTCTATTTAAAACCAACATAAACTGGATGCTGCCTTATTAAAGAAAAATGACACCGACTGCACATTTTCTCATGACTCCAGAGTATCTCATAAACAAATTAGTTATGATCAAAATGAACCTAAAGAGCATGCTAGACTTTTTTTATTGGCAAATTTGGGGGATTTGTGGTCTGCAACTTTACTAAAAAAAAAAAAAAAGAAAAAAAAAAGAAAAAAGAAGTGGTTACATTTCCTCTGTTTAATATTAAAGATCTTAGAACAATCCACTGTGTTGTCCTGGTAGTCCTGCATGTATCCAAGCTTCTTTATTTTGTTGTTGGATTATTATCACAAGTTACACCAGTCAACTTGGAAGACTCTTCCCTGCTAATCTTGTTAATAGATGGATCTCGATGAAATGTTTGCATTATCAGGAAATTATTTGCAGCAGCTGTCCTAGTACAACACTGAAAATTACATACCATATGCTTTCACTGCTCATAGACGGTATGTTTTTGTGTTTTATGGCTTACAGCGAATGAAAACCCAAAAATCCAGTTTCAGAAATCTGAATATTGCATAAGACCAATAAAAGAAGCATTTTAATATAAAATCATATAACCTACTGAAAGCTACTGGACAGTTTGTCCTCTCAGTATTTGGCATGAATCACTGCGTCAGTATAACACGGCATGGAGGAGACTGACCTGCAGCTCTGCTCAGCAGTGAAGGAAGTCCTGCTTGCTTTAATAGAGTCACTTCGCTCTTTTGCATTGTTGGCTGTGGTGTCTCTTAATTTCATGTAGACTGTCAGTGCAGATAACTGGAAAGGTTCAATAAACAATTCGTCATATGTTTATTCTTTATTTTAACTGCTGGGAAATACAAAGATAATGTTTATTCATCCAAAACTGTGAATTTATATATATATATATAAAAAAAAAATTCTTATGTATGTTACTTCTATTACAATCTTATTGCTTTGTTAGCTCTAGTTCAAAACAGCTTTTCAAACCGGTACTTCAAAACACCATTTTGTGTACGTATGAGTAAAGGTTTTTCAGCTTCATCTCCTGAGCGACAGTGAATTCAAGCTGAGACAGTATATCCAGTTAATGAGTTGTGTATGCGACTGTGACCAGTCCTTTTTGCTGTAACTCCAATCAAAAATAAGTAAACTTGTCAATGGCTTTGTTTTTGTGTGCAGACGAGTGCTTGTACATTGTACATTGAAAATATGGGATCAATATGTAAAACTCTGTCTAACGTGCTTTTTAACTTTTACTGTAAAGAAAGAATGCTTTTCAGATGGGTTTATAAGAACAATACTGTCACTGTTTTCTGGCAGCGTTAAAATGAATGTTTGTAACGTGATTTGCACTAAGTGGCTATTACATCCTTTGCACAGTTTACTGTCTGGTTTGACTTTCTTCTCCTTCAGGATCTGTTGCTTTTAATATCAGGTGTCAACAAAACGGTGTCCATACAGCACTGATTTCCACAAATACAGAAAATCTCAGAAAAGGGGCTACCATAAGAAATGTGCAAATTATTTAACAGTTTGCGCTCTTAAAATCACTAAACAGGAATCCTAACTGTATCGATAACATAAACGCTTCAAAGTAATTGAAATATTTTTGTGAAACTAAGTTTATTTTGCAATATCAACAGTCAGAAAAAAGCTGCAGGCTAACTAGCTACTGTTTAGCCAATTTCAAAATCAACTGAAAGCACAATGATGGGTTTGTGAATATTGAGCCACATGACATAACACTTTAAATTTCACAAAATAGCCAAAAAATGTCTTACTGCCTGTGGGAGTTTTTTTAAAATTAACCATTCAATACTGAGTGAGTCATCGCTGTGTAACTACAGGGGCTGCTCAGGGCTGAAATTTAAAAATTGGACTGCAGCTGGTCCCTGTAAAGCGCCCAAAGCACCATTATATTTAGTTTTTTTTTTTTTTCATAATCTGCTTGACCCAAACATGTATTCCACAGAACGAACATCATTTTCTGTATGTAATAATCATTAAAATTACAAGAAACAAGAGACTTGAAGTATTTCATTGTATGTGCATTTGAACTATAATACATGCGGTTCAAGTATATAAAATTAGCGGCAAGAAATATTGAAGGTTTTCTCGATATACTGTATTTTTTTAAGTAGCTTACCTGTAGGAACTGTCTGGTTCGAGCACAGGACGTCGGGGGAGAGCTTTATCGGGAAAACATGATCCTTCTGGGCGGGGCAACAACACTACACATAACACCTGTGTTGAAATCAGAAATTTGTGAACACAAGCAAAGAATTTGACTTCGGTTTCTCTTCTCAATGCTCTTCTGCGCCGCACGAGGACGCCAAAAGTATACCAAAAAAATCGCCATCCTGTGATGTTTCAGCAGCACTGCATTTCGAATAAAAATCCAGTGTCAACATTTATTCAAACTTTATCGAAAAGAAAACGAGGACCGTATTTCATGCGCGCGCACCTTTCTAGGGACGCTTGTGTTGTTGCTAACAGGAAAGAGCAAACGCTACTTCCGCTTGGAGCGTAAATGTGTCTCCACGTGAATTATCAAAGTGTACAAAGTAAGTAAGCGGCTCACTAACTACGGTTTTATAAACACGTCTCAACTGTTGTTAGGTCGGAGTTTCTGATAGCTACCTGATTTTTTCCATTCTCATATTCTTTGTGGCTAATTTCAATAATACCGCAGCTAGCCAACAAACAATGCTAGCAACAGCTATGAATGAAAGGTAGTATGTTCGTTTTGTCAGCTTTACTCTTATTGTCCTTTTATCCCGTTTGTCGATTTTTCAACTCTGAATTAAGATTGTGTTGAGTCGTGGTTGTTCCACTTTCAAGATCTGAAAACACCAACTTTTGTTCACATTTCAGACGGATTCCGATGAGGACGTGGTGTTTGTTTCTGAAAAGTCTGCACCTAAACCCGTACAGATTACAGTCGACCTGGTAAGGATTTATTCTAACACCAAACTCTCTTTATAATATGTATTTATCACACATCAAAACACTGTTATAGGTAATATAACGTAGCTTTGACTTAGTTTTCCCACGATGATCACTTTTTGACATTTAGACAGTCACAGTCATACTGTTGGTAATTAAAAACATTTGTATTACTTCTATTCTTTGTCTGTTGACGAGTAATTGAGTATCTTTTTAGCCTGGCTGGTACAATGTCTAATTCATCATATAAGTTGCCCGTTTAACATCCATCCCACATTTTCTCCAAGCGGGTTTTAGATTAACACAATAAGAGGCTTTTTACAATAAAAGTTCTTATTTTTTCCTCTATTCTTTAAGAAACCTTCTGAGGTTGATTCATATTTTAATCAGATTAATTACCACTCATGTCACATTCAGCTTTCTCTAGATCAAAGTCGGTCTTCTGTCGGTAAATATATTAAACCATCCGCAAACAAATCTGGCCCCTCACCAGTCAGCAAAACGTTCAAAAGTAAAGGAGCCACAGGGTGCTGTACCTGTTGATACGGCCACGAAACGCAAGGACACCTGGCACCTGGTTCATCTGTCCAAGTAGTCCAGCCAACACCTAAGCCCCAGTGCAACATGACCATCTTTGTTGTGGTTGTTTGGCTTCTGTGTATTTACATTTCAGATATGACAGCAAAGGCATCAAGCAGAAGAATTAAACGTGCTTCCGTTTTCCACATTTTGTCATAGGGAATCTTATTTAGAGTTGCATAGAACTGTGAAAATAAACTATTTTCAATGTAAAATCCTTAAGTAACGTAGAATCCAATCAGTCGCCTTCAGGAGTCTAATTAGAATTCCTAAACTGGATAAGTGCGGGAAAAGAATAAAACATTGATTGAGTTTCCAGACTGTTGTCCTTTCGCAGGGCTGCAGGAAGTCCGTTATTTCTTCCTATACAGCATTTAGTCTCTTAAATAATGTTGATTGTATTTTTCCTAATTCTTTTTAATATGTAAACGCATAAAAACCCCCCACAAAAATACAATTGAAGGATGCATTTATTTATGAAAAAACAGCCTCAGAAAACAAGAACACAGAGACTTAGAGTGAGAGAACCAAGTTGCAGACACTTTTTAATTTGAATTTTAAAAAAGACTAACTTGCTTTTTGTCAGCTCAACCTTTTTATAGTGGATCTATTTGTGGATTTAATCCCAGGTCTGGTTTCAAGCCACACATGGCACCTTCACTAATAATTTCAGACCTTTTACAAACAGAACAAACACGCTACAAACTGCACTCTGGAAAATCTTGATTTAGTCTAGGACAGTTCGGCCCAGAAGACATGAGAAATCTGGATGTTACACATCCACAAGTAGAGCAGATTTAACAAGTACATGCCACACTTTTCAGATATTTATTTGCAAACAAAAAAATCACACCTTATTTTGTGTTGGCGCGTTTCTTAAAATGCCATTAAAATACTTTACGCTTTGTGGTTGCAATAAGACAAAACATAAAAAAAAAAAGCACAAGATGAGACACACACTGCTCCCGAGGGTTTCTTTTTTCAATCAGTGAACGCATGAAATCAAATCCTTCGTATCGAACGTAAAGGCATAGAAATGAGATATTTCAGGCGTTATAATTTTCACTGTTTCTTTAATGCCTCTGCAGTCCGTTACACTGTGACTTATAGCACACAGTTAAACTGTGATGGAGTAAACGTAGCTCCAGGCTCAGCTTTGCACAGTAGTTGTTTTTAATGTTGTTCGTGTTATGCGCTCTTAGTGAACGTTAAGGCAGATTTGTTGCTCGGCTTTGCTGCAGGAGAAGCTACTGGCTCTGCAGAGAGACATTGATGAGAAGTCCCAGCCCACACAGCCAGCCAAACCTCTGGTCAGTGTTGGCTCCTCCGGCATGTACAAAATGTGTTTGTGAGCCGTGTTTTTATTATTAATCTAAATGTTTTTCTTCTCCCTTCCCCCCAAAGTAACACTATTATTTTTTTTTTGCATGATCTTGTTTAAACCAGACAAGCCACACGATCAGTGCTGAAGCAAAGATGCAGGGGGAGAACGATGAGGCAAATATAATAAAGAAGGAGAAAAAACAGAAGAGAGGACAAATATGTTCACCAGAAATCCAAATCTGCACAGCTGAGAACGGGAGCCAAGCCAAGATTAAAAAGAAAAGGAAAAAAGTAGAAATGGTGGCAAAAGAAAAGGAAGATGAAACCAATCAGAAGAAAGACAAGAAAAAAACAAAAAGGAAGAAACATGATGGTGTTTCTTCAGCTATTGAAACGGATGACGACAATAAGAGGGAGACGAAGCCGATAAGAGACAGTGTAATTCAAGCAGAAAATATTACCTGGAAGGCTGAAAAATTGAAACAGAAGAAAACGAAAGAGGAGAAACTCAAGGACAAATGTGTACAAATCAAACCAGAAAATATGAAGGCAGAAGAAGACGAGGAAATGCAGATCGGAAATAATAATCGCAAGAAACCCAAGAAGGAAAAAGGCAAAGTTTTGGTTTCGAGGACAGCTGAGACTAAAGAGGTAGTTGTAGAAAAGAAAAAGAAAACTCCTGTAATTACTGATGGAGTTGGTGAAGCAAAAGCAAAAAAGAAAGCAAAAGTGTTGGAAAATGGGATAAAAATACAAAAAGAAGAGACAGAGGTTAGCAAGGTAAAATTAAAAAGGAAGAAAGAGAAGGAGAGTAAATCTGAGGGATTTGGAAATGAAATCAAAGCAGAGAGGAAAAGATCGACAGAGGACGAGAAAATTTTCCCAAAGAAAAAAAACAAGTTAGAAACCAAAGAAATTGCTATAGAGGAAGATTTAAGTGAGGTAGAGATCAAAAAGAAAAAAAAGAGTAAGAAAGCCAAAGAGGAAGATGGGAAAGTAGAGGCAGAAGAGATGGAGCCACAGAAGAAGAAAAAGAAAAGAGTAAAGGAGAATGAGGGCGTGGAGGACAGCATCACTCTGACTGCTGAACCGCAGAGCAAGAAGAGCAAAAAGACGAAAAACTCAGTTAACGACGATCAAGATGTGAACACTGAGGCCAAGGCTACGGGGAAAAAGAAGAAAAAAAACAAAGAAGAGCAGGAAGACTCAGAGGTGAGCTAAAAAATAAGTGTTTAGCTTTTGTTTTTAAATTACTGGAGTGGTCAGTAACCAGCCTGGGTTCATGTTTCAGGACTTTCCCAAAGGTGATGTCGTTTTCCTATCAGCAAAGACTGGAAACGTCGATGAGGTCGCCATTAATCAGGTAAAAACATCTCTCTACCTCACTTCCACTGTGGGATTGTGTTCATGAATGAGACCCTTCCTTTCCTTTAAAAGAAAAAAACATGCAACAGAGAGCATTTTAAGCGTTTTTCTTGGGATCAGGATCAACTTTGATTGAGACTGATTCAACCTGGACTGAATTATTTTCCAGTCCAGGTTTAAATCCAGTTGGGTTTTAATAATTCCAAACTCGTTAAAACACAATTCATGGTTTGCGAAACTTTGTATTTGTTAAAAGAAAAATAAAAAAGAGGATTCTTAGAGACCCACTATCTGTGTCACCTTTTAAGCTGGATGAATAATTTCTCTTCAAGCTCTGTAAACCAAAGTGGTTTACTTGTAAAGACTGGTTTGGGCCAAAGAGGAGCTGCAAAGTTAATTATAACTTTTATATATTACACATCATATTATTGACATATCATGGATCAATCGCCCCATGTCGCCAAATAAGTGTTATTTGAAGAATGTTTAGTTTAGAAATTACAATTTCTTGACATGGATTTTAACTTTATAACACATGCGTATTCCATATCTTGATGTCTAATACGATTTTTTTGTCACAGGAGAGAAGAAAAGCTCTTCAAATGGAGATCGAGGAGGCTTCCCAACCTCATAAACCGGATAAACCTGCAGTCAGTATCAGGATTTCTCTTGAATTCCTTTGATCATTCATTTAAAACTTTAAATGCTTCCATTTCATGAAGTTGTTGAGTTTCCAGGTAGTTATGATGAAGCCAAGTGATACTCTGGCTTTTTGGGGGGCAAATCAAATGTTTATTTTTAATTTTTACTTGTTTTTTTTGTTGTTGTTTTAGGACATAACCAGTACAGACCAGATTATTGCATTGCTACATTTTACCAGCCTGAATTAGTAGATATTTTCTTTTTTTTCATAGTAGCTCATCTACAGTAAGTGCTTTCATTTTTATAACTAGTCCTAGTTGTGGGCACTGCTAACAAAAAAGTGAATTACACTAACCTTAAAGGGCTATACCAACATGGTATTTAACAGAAGCTAATGCGATAAGTTCAACCATGTTGAACATGTCAGTGACAAACCATATTGCAACTAGGGCCAGGACTTTAGCACATTAATTTCAATTTAATTATTTTATAGACTTTAAAGCATTGAAAATTGGAATACTTTTTTTTTCCATGCAAAAGTGCCAAACCAGAACCTTTTGTATTTGCATTTCTGGTACACCTGTAATTTTGACGCACAAACATCCACTTCAACAGCGATGGAAGATAAAAAAATAAAAAAATTTAAAAAAATGATAGTAAACAGATCTGCTGTTCAAAATAAGAGCATGAATATAAAGGTCTAACTAAAACAGTTTTAGCAGTGGATAACCGAAACATCAACAGATGTTGAACTTAACTCATGTGAAACAGTCAGAATTTATCTGGAAAAATGCAGTTTAGAGGAAGCTAAGTGCGTTAAAGGTTTTCAAAGTAAACTAAAGCTCTAAGCAAAACATTAGCATAATTAGCATAAATGTGCCCACCACTGACTAAAACGTTTCACAGATTAGAGCACCGATGACAGCTGTCAAGGAAGCCCTGCCGAAGCTTCATTCATTCCTTTGATACTAAAACACTGCAACTTTCTAATATAGAGATTCAGATGTCAATACCAGCTCCAGAATCTAAATGTTCTTCCTAATTGTCTTTGGAAGGCTTTGGGTCAGTGGAGTACCGCTCAGTTCGACAGCTCCCAACAGCAGCAGAAGTTCTTGCGGCTGATGGGTGGCTTCAAGAAGGGCTTCCAGCCGGCTGGGACCGCAGCTGGAGGAGCCAACATGGCGCTGGGGAAGGACGCGCAGCAGCATCTGCAGCAAGGGCTTCTGGGAGAGTTTGAGCGAGCACACGCACGGAAAATGGACTTCAGTAACAGAGGGGCGGGACTTGGGTTTACGGCACCCTCCAATAAGAAGTTCTCCATCAACATCAATGCGTCTCGATCCGTCCGCTTTGATGACTAACTAGGCAGGTCGGCGTTTTTGTACTTCCAGTATTTTAACAGAGTATTGACTCAACTGGAGGCTGCAGTTTATAACTCAAAAGTGTATTTAATGACATTTTATGAATGAGAAATTTGCAAATTGTATGTTGCGTAGCATTACATACCAGTCTTAGGATGGTAGACTGCTATGGTTTTGTAAATTTCTCTGCAGACATTGTGATGATTATTTTAATAAAATCTCAAAAACAATCTTGATTTTAGCTTTTTTTCCATTTGACAATGTGATATACACCTAAATTGGTTTCTTATTTTTCTAAAGGTTAAAAACTGGAATGGTTTGAAAGCCTTTCCTCAGCCCAAACAGATGTGAACATCTGGACACACCGGGCTGAGCAGCAACTTGACTAGCAGCTGACATTCAATAAAAAGTCACAAGCAAATGCTCTGATAGTCATTTAATTCATTCCTGCACATTAGCAGTCAGGGACAGAATAAAAGAAAAAGTTCACTTTAAGAAAAGCAGAAAATTAAGTTTGTTAATGATGGCACACAGACATTCAGCTGGAATATTGTGCTGGAATCGTACATTGTGTTCCAAGCGCAGCAGCCTTGTTTAAAGTCACTTTGCGTTGGGCTTCCCAGTTGTACTTTAAAAATACAGAAAGTCTTGCATGGACACAAAAAATACAGGCCATACAACATGGATCATCTTTCTGTAAATTCTTATCGACAGATCAGCCACAGAATAATAATCTGCAGGAAAGATGCTTACTGCTAAATCATGTACAAAAAGCCTACCTGTGTTATGATAAATATCCAAGTTCCAACCACTTCAAGGTTTTAACACTAATTTGTTTCCATTTAATTTTTTTAATTAATAGAAGTTAATAATGAAGTGTTTCAATATGTTTTGATGGAGTTAATGGAGTATTTGAACAATAGACAGCAGTCTAAGTTCAGAAAAGACATGCATAAACACTCAGAAAAGGCCCATTCAGGAGAATCTTTCCACCCTCTAAGTCTACTCAAGCAGAAAGCTTCAAGTGAGCGTGTTGCTACTTTAAACGAACACATCGCATCCATTTACCCACGGCAGGGTAATCTTCTTCCAATCAGAAGGTGGGGGTACAGAGTGCTGAAGTGTCCTTGAGCAGGACTGTCCATCTGATTCCCCTTTGATATGCTTATATACATCCAATATATACGCATATAAAAGCAGTATAAAATGAGAGCATGTGTAAAAGAGAAGGCGCTCGGCAGAACCTCACTGAGGTTAAAGAGGCACCCTTTAAATTTACCTTGTCTTTGCTTTTTTTATTACTGTCCATGTTGAAACCATTAGCGTATGGTTGGAACACGTCCATGTCAACACGTTCTGTTACAATGTTTGCAGCGTAGAAATTCAGAACATAGCACTCACGTTTGAAGCCCGACTTATTTCAGATGGCAGAAATTTCATTTTTAATGGAACCTTTCTTAACAGAGAATTACTCCATTTGACCCCAAATAAAATCTGAACTTTCCCTATGAAGCAGCAATCTCAAACTCCAGTCCTCAATGGGCGGTGTCCTGCAACTTTTAGATTTCTCTCTGCATCAGCACACCTGACTCCAGTATTAGATCATCAGCTAATCTGCAGAGCTTCGTTGCAGGTTAGCGAGGCGACAGAACCATTTAGTTCAAGCGTGGAGGACAAGGGACATGTTTAAAAGTTGCAGGACACCGGTCCTCGAGGAATGCGGTTTGAGACCGCTGATTTAAAGAGAATTATGCAAAAAATGGTTTCTGGCACAGTGAACTTTCACATCTTCTCGCATTGCAACCACAAGCTTCAGTGGATTTCATTGGCTTTTAATATGATAAATCAACACAAAGTAGTGCTTAGTCTTAAAGTGAGTGGGTTTCAAAATGTTTTCAAATAAAACATCTGAAAGGTGTGGTGTGTTTTTGAATCTCCCTTCCCTTTGTAAAACCATGTTTTTTCTGCAATCATGGAGGAAAGCCTTTTGAGCTGCACCTACCTGCCCTTCTTTGTAAAAACAAAAAAATTAAAAAAATTAAAAAAAAAGCTAAATCTCAGTCAGATTTGATTGAAAGTCTGTAAACATCAATTTTAAACCTTTTTAAATCCATTTTGGTTTCAACTTAAACTGGTCCATTCCAACATATTTTCTACCTGGACTGCCCTCCATTTATCTCCATTCATCTACTCCCACCAGCTTATTCGTCTCCGCTAAAGAAAAGCACCCCCATAGCATGCTGCTACCACTACCAACTCTTTTCTATAAACATCTCCACAATGTTATTCCTCGTCCGTCTGCTGTGTTCCTTGGTCTTCATGATGCTGTTTGTTGTCTAATGAACGTCTGAACCCTTCACAGGACATCTGGATTCACACTGACATTAAATCACACACAGTTGACCTCCATTTTGAAGGCAGCTTGTTGCTCTGTATTTTTAGATGGAGGTCGTATCAAAGTAAAGGGTGCTGAATCCAAATGTACACCACACATTTCAGATGTTTTATTTGTAAGCATTTTTTGAAATACGTGCATCATTTTCTTTCCATTTCTCTTTACTGCATTACTTTGTGCAGATTTATCTAATAAATTCCTAATTAAATGCTTTACATATTGTGATTGTTAAGTGAACATTTGAAACTGTTCAAAGAGGTGTGGTTACTTTAGAAAGTCCCAGTATGTTGTTGGTTTGAAATTTTCCTAATAAAAACTTGTCTGGCGGCAAACTTTGCTAGATGTCCAGCAATGACTAGCCTTAGATTATTATAAATTTTTTCTATAACAGTTAAAATAAAATGTGCCAAACTCACAAGGGCCAGAAACCCAAAATATAAACCCACCCCGAGTTAAAATAGAGGGGGCTGATAATTCATTTAATTATAATAAGAGTCTAGACCCAGCCTCTGCAGAAGTGGCTCTGAAATTTGGATTTTATCAATAACACAGTTTTATCTTCCAGCAAAACAGTGGCAAAGACAGTTCTGGCTGATGTTGCCATAATACTTATCGATACAACCCTGAATCCTACGTTTGGAACAAAAACTTATCCTCGCTTGGTGCAAAAATGATACTTTTTTTGATTCTGTAAAATCTTGGCAACCTCAACTGTAAAACCCTGAGCTGACGCAATTCTATACAGATATTCAGGATGGCTTTGACTATGCCTGTTGCTGGCCTGTGGACCTTTGACAAAGATAAACTCCATTTATTTGGAATAAAAACAAATTTCACTAGTTGGAGCTCTCTGGGTTCAATCCAGCACAATGAAAAACGTGCAGAAGTAAAGCCGTTAACAAGACACTTAATGAGCCAATATGAGAAGTATGTCACCCAGAGAAAAAGAGTTGGGAGGCCACTTGACAAAAGGAGTCGTTTGTTGGTGGTGTAACAGACTTTCAGGGTCTCTCAGGCTTCCAGATACTCGGGCTGAACTCGGGCCACTTTACGAAACTCCTTGGCGTTTGTCTGCGGGCACTGCATCTCGCGCCAGCTGATGGGAATCATCTGGGCGCCTGGTGTGTAGAAAATATTTTTAAAATACATCAATGACACGCTCAACAAACAATAATGGAGTTTGGCATGGCTGACACTCACTGCAAACAAAAAAAAACATCAAGATTCCTGCAAATTCAAAACTGTACTTATTTTCACGAAGTAAATACGTAAAAGTAAACATCCGTTCTTTATTTGCGCCACCTTGTGCTTATAATCAAAAATACTGTCAACCTGATCCGGTGGAAGAGCTGCGGCTGAGCGGTGAGATTTACCTGCTTCGCTGTGAGCCACCACCACGCCCAGTTCGTTCTCAGCTGTTGTCAACAGGTAGGTAGACTGAACGTCCCCCAGCGAAATCTGACATCGCAGGTGAAGGATTTAACTCTTCACAGGTTTATTTGT
The DNA here is from genome assembly GCA_903067095.1 of Girardinus metallicus. Classification (NCBI taxonomy): domain Eukaryota; kingdom Metazoa; phylum Chordata; class Actinopteri; order Cyprinodontiformes; family Poeciliidae; genus Girardinus; species Girardinus metallicus. The sequence goes on along the minus strand of CAEGAE010067506.1, from coordinate 10,141 downwards.
GTAGCATCATTTATACGTAAAGTCAAAGTGCTTGACGAGAAAATGAAGGAACAGAGAAAACAAAAGCAGAATAATTGTAAAAACTTAAAATTCGCATAAGAAAAGAAACGTCGAGATGAAAATGTAAACAAGTAGTTAACATGGTAACAAACTGAGAAAATAATATGGAGTTTATGGGTAACAATGGTAGTTACAACAATGATAGATTGTCATAACTGCACTTCTGAAAGGCATATAGAACCACTTTTTCCTGCCACAAAATTTTCCATCAAAATGCTTGAATTCAGCGTTCTGAACAGCTAGGTTCTTAAGCAATGACTTTTCGCTGCTGTTGTCATTTACCATCTTCTGGACAGCAGTTTTCCTCAAGACTGTAGGATCATGTGAGAAACTGAATTAATCTGAAATTTATATCTGTGTGTAATGAATCTATCTAGCATACTAGGTTATTTGCTACAATTACCTTTTTAAAACTATTCAAGTTTATTGGGATGCACCTGTGCATTAATGTGTGGACTGTGACACTCATCGCCTGCTCTTAAGAAAACAGTTAATCACCTGTTTCAGCTGCAGGTTTTAATTTGTGGGAAGCAGTCGCATGCAGTCTAGGAATGTCAATCAGTAACAAAGGAGGTATCTGAGGTATGAGCTGCATAGTTTCTGCATTCACAAAGTAATTTATCTGTCATCTAACCATGTCAGTCATTTGCTTAAAAATAAGTAGAGGATACAACTTTTGCCAGGACAATGTCACCAGGTCTGAAGCTTTTGTATATGTCCACCTACAAGAAGAAGGGAAAGTGTACACTCAGTATATATTCACACATGAAGAGAAGGGGAAGTGTGGAGGGACACGGAAGATCATCTGAGTGAAAGCGTCAATCGTCACGCACCTTGTCTTTCTCAGACTCTCTGACGTCTTCCTTTCTGTTGACGCAGAGAGAGAGAATGAAATAGTTTCTCAGAAAAGGCAATAAATCAACCAGGAGACACTTCCTGCTTTACCTGATGGTCCCTCTGAAGCGGTCTTTCAGCGGTGTGGACCCCACGTAGAGGATATGGACCTTCGCAAACCTGGAGTTGATGCCAGTCACCTTTTAAATTGAAGCATAAGATAGATGTAAGGTTGTACAACTATTGGTAAAGTCTTAAAATGCTTTTTTGTTTTTGTGTGTGGACAAGGAAAGATAAAGTTCTCCTACATGTCAAAGTTCTTCATGTGGTCCAAAAGTAAACGGGTTTACTGTGCTCTACATTATCACTGTTGATTAATCTATTTCTGTAAATCAATCTCATCTTCCAGATGTGTCACTAATACGCAACTCATTTTAAGTCCGCATATCTGTTCATTTTGATTATTATAAGTGAAATGAAATTTAGTTCCTCTAAAAAATAAAAATATTACATAAGACCAATAAAAAGAGGTTTTAACAGAGAAATAATCTTATAATCATGTTTTTGCAAAAATAATAATAAAATCATGGAAAACGGCTGATGTAACAAACGTCCAGCAGACAGTCACTGACCCCCTCCACAACGAGGGTAAGGCACCGGTTTCTAAGCATGTTCATGGAAAGCTGAGTGGAAGGAAAAAGTGATGCTAACAGGAATAGCCACTGCATTCCTGTGCAGAGGTTAACCACTGAATAGATTAATATTGAAATGAAATTCTGTTGGGGGCTTTTTAAGATGCACCTGTAAATCAGTCGCAGATGCTTTAGTATGTTTCAAATATTTCTAACAATTATTCACCGCATTAATAAGCTTGCTGTGCATGGAAGGTTGAGTGGAAGAAAAAGTTTTTAAGAAAAAAAATCTTTTAAATAAAGGACTGAAACGTATAGTTCTGTTTACAATAAGTCTCTTTTATATGAATTACTTAAATAAACTAGCTTGTCCATAACAGACCTTGCAGGTGACGATGGCTCCAACATCTGGCAGCAGCAGTGCTTCAGTTTCCCTCACCACTGAGATCACCGGTAGCTGAGGGAGCACAAACACCTCAATCAACTCTATTACAAAAAAAATTGTATTGCTCACATTTCAGTACTGACTTTCAACATGCCTAACATATATGGGGACATTTCTGTGCAATATAACTTAAATGCTACAAGCCCATACGTTGAAGTCCTTCAAAAGACTTTTCATATTTAATACTCATCAAATATTAAATATGTGCACACAATGTCTCCTGTGCACAACAAGTAAATACAAACAAAAGTGAATGAGCAAAAATAGTGAATTTGAAACAATTAAAAACTGTTTCAACTGAGGCTACTGGTGTTTCCATGGAAACAGACTGAAGCAGGCAAAGGCACTTTATTAATTATGCTGTTTTTGTAATGTTTCATAATTAGTCATTAACAACTGGATGGTAATCACTATTTTCAGGCTGCTGTTTGTTCCAAAAACCTCTTCGAACTCCAGACGTGGAGAATTCATTTCTTCTACAGATTAAGCCCAACCAAATATACAGGTTGTTCTTCTGTTGCTGATTTGTAGATAAAATCTTTTAACGAAATGAGACAAATTATTCCACTGAGGTTGTGGAAAAAGCTCTGAGCCACAGTGGAATACATGAAGATGACATGTTTCTTTAAGACAGGTTACAGGAGATGTGGAAGTAGCAAAATCTGAATAATAAATTTCTCTAACTTATTGTTATTAAATCCTTGGCTGAACTTCAAAGAGATTTTTAATCAGCTGTTGAAACTGGCTATATGACGATGAAACAAAAACTGCAACAACTGTTTAGCGCTGCAACTCTCTCTCAATGTGTACTAAAACTCTTCAAAACCCAACTAAAGAGCAGGAATGTACCAGCAGTTTGCGTTTGTGGATTAGGGATTCAGTCATAATACAGTTCATTACAATACAAAGGCAACAGTAGGCCAATTTCAAGTGAAGAAAAAATAAAATCTTGTCTTACAAAACTATATTTTAGAGGATAAAAGTGCGGTTTAATTAAAATGCAAGATTGTTTTGTCTGAAACATTACCAAGAGCAAAGGGACTCCTGGAGTAGCACACTAAACAGCTGAACAAGGAGTGAGAATGTAATGGTATGCAAATACAGGAGCTAAAAACATGTTGCAGCAAAGGCGCTCAAGATACTGATTGACAACACTTCTGGCTTTTAAAGAAATGGAAAACAAATGTTCCAGGACAATTAAAAAAAAACAAAAAAACCTCCTTACTTATCCTTATTTAATTTTTTTTTAATCCTCATTTTTTTAAAATACACTTGTACATATTTCCTTCTTCTAGGATGCAAGAATACGTTTATAAAGTTAAAATATTCACTTAGTAAGAAATTAACAGTTGCGCTTATAAAATAATTTGTTGTTGTCGTGCAACAAACTGACTTTAAACAAGCGCTTACTGCCTGCTGCGGAAATTCATCCAGAAATGTGACCGCTTTCAATCAACTCAAAATAAAGTGACACTGCTCACCAAGTTGCTCACTTTCATTACTATGTGTGAGCCACGGCCCACAAATTGCACATTGCACAATGCTCTTATTCAGGCCCTTGTGTGAATCTCGCTGGCAGCTTTCCAAAAATCTGTCATCCGCACCAGCAACACAAATAAACTCTGCCTCCGCCTTGTGAAACTCACCTCCTCTCCCTCGTTCTTCCTCATTACGTAGCCAGCGAGGGAGGAGTAGATGTAGCCATGTCGCTGATACACTCCAGTGCCTTGATTGCAGTCTTCTACACTGCACAGTTTCTCACCTGAACACAAAGAGAAAAGGAGTCAGTAAAGGGAACATTACATACCGTTCTCTCTCTGGTAGACTTTAGGCTTACAGCGATCTTTTAAACAATGTTTTCTTTGGCTTGAAGGAAGTAATATCTAAAAATCAAGGTGATGGCAAGGAGAACTTCCAACCTCAAAGACTTGGCGCTCATCACCAAAGATAAATCATCAAGCGCAAACATGAAAGATTTGATTTTTTTATAATGCTTATAAAGCAATTGCCTATTGATTATTAAGAAAGCTGGAGTCGAACCAACGACCTTCCAATTACAAGATGACTAGACACTGAGTTACATTATTAATGGTTAAATAGATATTTCAAGGTTATGTTTATATAAATAAATATTTCAAGATAAATATTACAGCTTCAGTTTAAATGGTGAGAATCTGAAGGTAGAATCTAAATTGTATTGTGTTGTCATGAATTTAATAGAACTGCAATACAGTACAAGAGGCTTCGAAACAGACAATTAAAGGCAGGACTTTTGTGGTTATTAAAACTTGTAATACCTAGTTTTGTTATTTTTGTCAATTTAAACCCGTTATTTAATAATAAATAACGTTAATCCTCATAATGAAACTGAATGGGGAGAAAAAAGCTGCGGGTGGAGTCGGTGTCAAAACAAGAGCGCAGAGGAATGTGAAGCTATCCCTGGGGCCATGGGCAGGGCAGGTGAGACCAAAACAGCTAAACGAAGTCGATTTAAAAAAAAAAAAAAGCAGTAAGTTTATTAACTATAACATATCTCTCCCATCTTGTTTTGCGGCCATAAATAAAATTTAACGCACTGTAAGTCTACAAGAAGAGGCAAGTCTCTGTTCACGTGTGGCTACTTAGCTGTTTCAACGTGTCTGTCTGTTGCTGCATTTAACTTTTCAGCTACACAAAAGCCTCTCCATCACCCGAAACATCAGCAGCGCTACAAACACGGTCTAAATTCCGAGTGTAACACATTTGAAACACTTTAAAAGCAGGACTCACCAGGGACACACAATCTCAGAGGCGACATGTTTTCGGGAAGAGCAAAGAGCCACCTCATTGGCCATGAAGAAGGCTGGTCTAGATTCTGATTGGACGGTTTTCTTTCTTCTTCATTTGTCCTCTTTTTTTGGCGATTGGCCAATCAACCGTGGGCTACATTAGAGCCATCTAGTGGACAGGAATTGGAACTGACGAGATCTTCCATTCTGTCTGTTCAGCCTTCCTTTGAGACGTTTTCGTCTAGGCCAGGGATGCGCAACCTTTATAATACAAAGAGCTATTTTTCTCCTAAGTCTACTCAAATATCAAACAGAACGAGTGTTAATTACAAATCGGATTTTGTTTCAGTATACTATGGTTTTACGTGACGTACCAACATTACAAAGTGCTTTACTGTGAAGTGTAAGGAAAATAGATGTTTTTTTTTTAATCAATTAACAAATAAAAGTCTTAACAGTGTGCAAGCAGAGCCCTTTATTCAATACCGTTCACTGAATACTTTCAGGGTGTCTCCATCAGTTTTACACATCATGCTTTTCTTGTACATAATTTGCAAAACAATTCACCCTCTGTATTATTAGGTAGCAAACATGAGTGAATAGCAGTTTTTTCACAAATTTTGAATAAAATCTTGGTCTGAACTTTGAGTCTTTAGAGCAAATGGCCTTCAATTAACATCCTTCCACTACTGCTTCATGTTCAGTGAACCTCCATTCCAATCTTTAATCCTCTTGCATGTTTTCTTCCAGTATTGCCTCGTACTTAGCTCTGTTCATCTTGACTAGTTTTATAACCTAACTCTGCTTTTATCTTCTCAACAACTTTTGCACCACTTATACTGGTTTATCAGATCTTAATAAAATATGTAAAACATGTACAAAAAGTGAAAAGTTTGAAGGGTGTGCATATTTTTTTAACAAGACCTTATACATTTCCTCATTGCCTTAAATAGCAAAAGTTAATACATAATATTTCTGATAACTTTTTGTAAGAAACAACCAAACATATACCCTGTAACCTCATCCTTCTGACTTTGAACAGAACAAATTGGGTATTGATAAACCCTTACTTTGCCTTTAGTTTTCCAGGGAATTAATTTACACATGGCAGGTAAAAACACTGAATCCCAGAACGTTGTGCTGGTGAAAGAAAAAAAGACCAAAGACTTGTAAAAAAAAATGCAATCATTAAATTATGTCTCAACATTTATTCATTTTTGCCACAGCAAACAGAGTTCACCATCGTACAACAAAACAGAACAATGCACTCATCCTTTTAACGACAACCAGTGGCGATCCGGTTCCCGTTGAACTTTATCTACAGCCACTGGTCATCCAGCACAGATCTGAATCCAATCTCCCTCCTGCTCTCTGGTCCCTAGTTTCCAATTTGGTCAGTGCTTTAACTATTCTCGACAGTCTAATAATGAAATGCATGTTTCAGTGTATAACAGAATAAAGACCAAAAAGCAGAGTATTATTTCTAAAGTGCACGTTTCGGGTCTAATTTGTTCAATTTGTGATGCCACAAACATTAAATAACCGTTTTTTTCAACTCAACGTGGGAATGGTACACGACTGGTCTTCATTCTGGGCTCCGCCGGGTAGGACGAGTCTATTTCTTGGCTTTGCCCTGAGCAGCCACTGCTTCCATGGCCTTCCTGACGGTCTCCTCATCTCCCAGGAACTGCATGGGTCCCGTGGGCTTCAGGTTCTTGTCCAGCTCGTACACAATGGGAATGCCCGTGGGCAGGTTCAGCTCCATGATGGCTTCCTCTGACATCCCTGGAAAACGGCAACACATGCAAAGCAGAAAATATGTTTCATTTACTCAACCTTAAGCAAGGCAAATCTCATTAAAAATGGTAAGACTAAAGTGCTTTTTCAATTGATTTATAGAAATGCACCGATTTGAAAATTTGGGTCGACACCGATATCTGATATTACTTCTGCTGTTATGCCTGAAAACCGGTATGTAAAGATCTTTTATCCTGCTCCACATCACTATCACATGACCAAACAAAATCCACAGGGCCAACACCATGCAGAAACAAATGGCAACACAATGCAGATAAACATCTGTTGTTTTTAAATTGGCCCAGCTTTACTTATCCGGCCAATACCAATATGTTAAAAAATGTATTATATTGGCTGATATCAATATATTGTGCATCCCTATTAATTTCCATAAACTAAGCCCCTTCATACGGCGTTCACTAAACTACCCAAGAGTGTTACTCACACTGGGTTTAAGGCCAAATCAGAATGAAAATTATGAAGCTTATTTTAATTCATCATTCAATTAAATAATTGCTTATGGCCACAGGCTTAATTACCCGATTAAATTCATAACAAATATCCCTTTTATTATTCATAGGTTTGAGTGGCTTGAGTGTAGAACTGCTTTCAAATCATGTTGCAGTTCATGCCTCAGGTTTTTTTTCTTTTTCTTAAATCAAGCTCAGTCTTATAATTTTCATTCAGGAGAATTCCACAGAAACCTTAACACAACATATTTAACAAAAGAGCAAAAATTAAGTACAGTTAATTAAAACCTCTGGGTTTTGTCTCTATGATTAGTTTTTTCTCTCTTACCCTCGAGATGCTTGACGATGCCCCGCAGGCTGTTGCCATGAGCGGCGATAAGCACCCGTTTTCCTTTCTTGATCTGGGGAACAATTTCCTCGTTCCAGAAAGGAAGTGCCCTGGCAATGGTGTCCTTGAGACTTTCACAGCTCGGAAGCTGATCCCCCGTCAGGTCACCATAACGCCGGTCCTGCCACGAAAAGACAGAGTTCCAGTTGTCAGAAGTTTCATGGTTAGACTACACACATTTCTGTTTTATAGGAGAAAAAAAAAGCTTCTTTAGATGTGCTTCCATTGACCATATAATGACTACAAATTGGAGTAACAAAAATAAATGTGCTAAATGGAAACAACTTTGAAAAAAAGACTCATGTTTTTTGATAAAGTTTTTGAGCTGGGATGAGTGGATTTTTAGATTTATTGAAATGAGTGCACTTGGCAAAACTGCAATGGAAAAACTTTTTTCACCTCACACAAGTCACATCATCAACAACCAGATGTTACTACCGGCGGAAAAGATGAAAACAATGACAGGAAGTGTTAGGAGGATGATGTCTTTAAATGACTTATCACGTGAGCAAACTTATTTATGTGTGATTTTAATTACACATTTGTAATAGAAACTCAGGTCATGTGTCACAGTTTTCCTTGTTCACCTTGCTGATATTCTGGTAGTAGTTGTGTTCTTCGTCCATAGGTGGGGGAGGAACGTCGAAGGAACGCCTCCAGATCTTCACCTGAGCCTCCCCGTGTTTGGCAGCAGTTTCTGCCTTATTCAGCCCCGTCAGGCCACCGTAGTGGCGCTCGTTGAGCCGCCAGGTCCGGTGGACAGGCAGCCACATTTGGTCGATGCTGTCCAAGACAAACCACAGGGTCCGGATGGCCCTCTTAAGGACAGAGGTGTAGCAGATATCAAACTCATAGCCAGCATCTGAGGGTAATGAGAAAGATGAGACAAGGAACATTTTAATGAGCATTTGACAGTGGGAGAATTTATGTGTAAGATTATTCCCCTCTTTCCTCATCTTGTCAGATTCATATGGGTTTTACGAGGTTCATGTGTGGAAACTGGTGCATAATTGTAAAGCAGAAAAGTGATAAATGGCATTCATATCTCTCTATAAATAAAAATCTGAAAAGTGTGGTCCACTTTCACTCTTACACCACTAGAATCAGGTGCAGTCGACCCCAACCTTCAGAAGTTACCTAAGTAAGGATGTTATGCGAGCACCTCAGCTGTTTTTAGAAAGTATAACTGACCAAACAGCATCACAAAGGCTAAAGAACAAAGCTGAAAGGTCAGGGATAGAGTTGTAGAAAAGTTCAAGGCAGGGTTAGGTCAGAAGGTACCTAAAAGTTAAGTAGTCGAACCCTCATTCAACGAAGATGAATGGTTCTAATTATAGGGCTGTCTTGGAGGAAAAAAGTGTTGTTCACTTTTAAGCATGACACTAGTTTACAGTGGAATGGCTTAGATCAAATATTCATTCGGCCACATGGTACTGCCTGACTATGAGCTCTGGATGATGTGTCTGCAGGGGAATTTGAGGTCAAATTAACAGTGGGTGCACGCATGAACACGTGTCCAAAATTCAGTGACTCATAGGAAATTTCCCCTTCACAAAAGGGAGAACAAAGTACTGAAAATTGAAAAATTGTCTCTTAATAGTCTCCCCCTTTTCTTTCTGGAAAGAGCCTTTGTGAGGCATAGAAAGCTCCTTCACTTCTGCACACGCTTTCTTTTAAATATGAATATGCATTTGAATAAATCTAAGTGAAGCAAGGCCAGGACTGGTTTAATTTGTCTGACAGGTTTCACTGAACTGCATAAATCTAATCCGAAAATGTTCCTTTTTTTGTTTAAACAAAATGCCAAAATAAAAGGGGGGTGGGGGAGAAGCCATCCGTAAGGAAGATATAAACGACACAGTCATACGTCCTGTGTGTTTGCAGCTGAATTGTTTAATGAAGTCCCTAGCCTGCCTGTCTCTTCATCACCCTCTTTTCAGGGGCTTATCCCCGCGGCCGAATTAGAGAGAGAGAGTCCGATTAGACCTGCTGACCGTGCCCGCAGTACCCTACCTTTCAGGGCCTGTCCTCCCCTTTTCGCTTCCTTTTCTCCGGCCTCGCTCAGATCGGCGTCGAACCAGCCACAAAAGCGGTTCTCCTGGTTCCAGGCGCTCTCTCCGTGGCGGATCAGAACGAGCTTGTAGGCAGCCATCCTCACTCCAATGCCCTCTGCGCGGTACTTCCGGTAACTTTGGTTCTTCCAAATATGCTGCAGCGACGCCGGCGGATTAGTTCTGATCCCGCAGCAGCTTCTAAAGAGGGTATTAAGAAAAGGAGTCGGTATTTTGGACAACCCGAAGAGGAAGAGCGTGTTAGTGAAGAGGGGTTGAAGGAGTAGCGTGACTGACGAAAGGGCTTCCCGTCTTCTCTTCCGGGTGGTTTCCACCAATCAGAAGGCGAGCTGAATGAGGCGAAGGATAACGGAGTCAAGAGGATGCGTTCTGCGGCACGTCCACAAACCCAGCTCTGCGTCCTCCAGGCTGACACAAAACATCTGTAATTTTCACCCAAACATAAAAAAAGGTTTATTTATTTATGAATATAATTATCTGCCCATAAACTGTATAATACTGTGGTACTGCAAAGAATCCTGTACACTAAAAGTTTAATAATCCAATTTAAACAAATGTAGCCAAATGTATAAATAATATGAGCCAGTATAAAAATAAAATTAGTTAACAACTAGGACTTATTTTGTTTTATTGACCTAGGGAGAATTTAGAGAGACAAATTAACCTGACAGTCAT